>JAOTOL010000765.1:0-122164 GCA_034440575.1 Imbricaverruca yamaguchii | reverse complement strand
TCGCCGTGGAAATAACGCTGTGAAAATAATGGAAATGGTTAGTCCTGCATACCCACTTTTGAGACAATTGCGTACATATCACTCTTCCTGCTTTGTTTGGTTGACAAGTAGCTAATTTGCGAAGACCGATATACGATAACGATACAAGCACCTATGCTATAAACTGGCGTTATATGACATAGCTCAAACGCTACGTTGCCAAAGAAGTCGATGAATAACTAGCATAACATAGCACATTATATGAAGTCCTTTCACCTAGAATTGCGCCACGGGCTGTTCGTTATCTCGGTGCCAGGCCTGTTATGGTGAGCCTAAGCATGATACTTGCAAGCCGAATGCAGTTAGAAACGATAAATGAACCGTGTGCGCACCTCCTCTACGTGCTCCTCAGCCGCTGATGCGGATCTTTGCACTTGCCCGACAGTTTTGTCAGTGACGTGTAATAACTGAGTGCTCTCCTGCGCCGGCATGTGCGAGTTCCGGCAGACGGATTCACCGGGGTGTGCGAGTTCTGGCAGGGCCCTGACCCGGTGTACAGGTCCCGGCAGACCATTTGACCTGGCGTACAGGGTCTGACAGACCGTTTTACTGGGATGCGCAGGGTCTAACAGACCATTTAACCAGGGTGTGCAGGTTCTGACAGACCAGTCAACCGGGGCGTAAAAGATCTGGCAGTCCATTCCCCCGTGGCGTGCGAGATCTGGCAGACCATTTGAGTGGGATGTGCACACTCGGGCAGACGTGCCTTGACCGGGTGCTCGGCTTTGCGCAGGTACATGGACAACGACGAGCTGTTCATGCATCTGCGCCGCGACCATTTCTATTGTCACCTGTGTGAAACGACCGGCAAGCAGCTCTTCTACGAGTGAGTGACCCTGTTCGGCCCGACCCGGCCTGATCCGATGACCCGATTAACCTTAGCCTCGCCTTTTTGGAAGCCGAGCCCCGGAAGGCCGGGCGCAAGTGATTCGTTTGCAATTATTGTGAACGGAGTTTGTCTGAGCACACCAAGCTACCCATGGGAAGACTTGGTTTTGCCTGCTGACTATTTTTATTTGTATTACATTATCTGTCCTGGTTTGCCATGTCCTGCTTCGTAGGAACTCGTAGAATCGAACTAGGTAACCTAATCTGGGAACTGTTTGTTCAGCTCTTGGCATATTGAGATGTGACGCGGTTTGTGTCCAGTCAAGCTAGATTTACCTGCACGTTATCTGTTCTTTCTTTCGTGTTGGTCGTGGTGATCGTTGAAGAGTGGCCGAGTGGCGTGTTCTCCAGGTTTCGCGCAGGGTGGGAGCAGTTCCACAAAATGGTCTTCTAGTTTGGTTGTTCGGGTCACATTTAATGCAATGCAAAGGATGGGTTCCCCGTGCCTTACATATCGATTTGCAGTCGCAAGGTTGGAAGTTCAGGAGAGCAGCACCAGAGCAGTGCCTGTCGGTGTGCCGATAATGCACTAGATAACTGACGTCGTCTTTGACCCCAGTAATGGTTTCAACACCAGCCTCCCGCACCTGCCCTCTCGCTCGCCGTGGCCTGTGTGGCTACGGGGAACCCCGTGTGACCGCGCGTGTTGATTGGGCCGCAGCGACTACGAGAGCTTGGCGCATCACTTCAACGCGGAGCACTTCCTCTGCGAACAGGGCGAATGCGGCGAGAAGAAGTTCGTCGTCTTCCGAACTAACATCGATCTCCAAGGTGAGTTAGACACTAGTAGGTGGTGCACTGGGGAGCCAGGCACCAGTAGGTGGTGCACTGGTGAGCCGGGCACCAGTGGGTGGTGTACTGGTGAGCTGGTCACCAGTAAATGTTGTTAAACCTGCTTCGTGCTGCTGTATATCTCAGTGCAACGCACTCCCGCGCCGCGGGGACGAGTAGTCTAGGGGTAAGTTGTCCGTCTCACAGTCAGAAGATTGTGGCCTCACGTGTCGCTTCTCTTCGCCCGCAACCAATTGGCGTGAGAGATCGGCGACGCTACGTGACTCAACGGTTGAGGTGTCGTAAAGCCAATAATCACCACCGCCACCCCCGCGCCGCGGCATAACCCATACCCAGCGCAACCAATCGCCACCCCGTGCTACCGTGTAGTCCACAGCCAACTAAGCCAACGTTTGGCGTGCCTCAGCCCACAGGGCGGCGGAGCACTCTGACAGCAAGAGTCGGGGCCAGCTGCGGCAAGAGCACACACTGGCGCTCGATTTCAACTCAGAGTCGGCCGGCAGGCGGCGCCGCAACGACCGCGACCGGAGCGACGCTTACGGGGGCAGGTACGGACACGATATGGTACCCAGTCCGACACGGTATGGTGTCCTGGTCCAGTCTTACGGGGGCAGATACGGACACGGTATGGTACCCAGTCCGACACGGTGTGGTGTCCTGGTCCAGTCCTACGGTGGCAGGTACGGACACGGTATAGTACCCAGTCAGACACTGTGTTGTGTCCTGGTCTCACGGGGGCAGGTACCGTCACGGTACGGTGTCTTGGTCCAGTCCTACGGCGGAGGTACGGACACGGTATGGTGTCCTCGTCCAGTCCTGCGGCGGCAGGTAGTACGGACACGGTATAGTACCCAGTCAGACACTGTGTAGTGTCCTGGTCAAGTCTCACGGGGGCAGGTACCGTCACGGTACGGTGTCTTGGTCCAGTCCTACGGCGGGAGGTACGGACGCGGTATGGTGTCCTCGTCCAGTCCTGCGGCGGCAAGTACGGTCACGGTATGGCGTCCTGGTCAAGTTCTACGGGGGCAGGTACGGACACGGTATGGTGTCCTGGTCCAGTCCTACGGCGGCAGGTACGGACACGGTATGGTGTCCTGGTCCAACCTAATCGAATCTGATGCAGTCGGACACATGCCTGCTGCACGTGCCTCTCGGGTCAGGTCAGGCCTGGCGATTTACATGGTCTGCGAGAGCGTCCGTTTACGCTCTTCTCTGTTGTTGGGTCGTCTGCTGCAGGACATGCACGGGCATGCATTTGACACCAACTCGTGGCGGTGCCGTCACCCAGCGTGGTCAGCAGCGAACAGGATGTTGTACCCGACGGTGGTGGATGGATGCATTCACGGCACGGTTTAATTGGTGTTTGGGATCTGGGAGCTGGAGGAGAAAATATCATTGCATTTTCATTTGATGATGATTCATTTATGTGCCTGGCATCACGAGTGCCCCGCTGTACTCGTTAGTGCGTTTTGGTATTACTGTGTAATAGCAATAGGTTTACAGTTATTTCAAGCAGTACAATCCAAGCAAAAGGCAAGGACAATTTCTGGGCGAGGATTATGTGGATGGAAAAATGCAGAGCAGGGCTGTTTTTCAACCCTGCCTCACGCTCTATATTTCACCATCCAGAGAGATTTAGTGATTTGTCGTCTTAGGATCGAAACGCGTTCTATTTTGTGGGACTGCTGTGATCATAAAAGCCATAATGTAATTAGCGAAATACGTCGACATGGAGGTGGCCACGGAACCAATTATTTGTTATTCAACATTAACCGCACTACCTTCCCTGTACTTCTCGTATCGAAGCACTATATGTTCTGTCTCCATCGCGTTTTTTTGCAACACGTTGCTGGATACGACTCCACAGCGTTGCGGAATGGGGGTATCGTAGCTGACCAGTTCGCCAGTTGGGAGAGGTGACCGGTTTTCTCCCCATCCCCAGGTGGGAGCCGGCGCCGGAGCCTCCCCAGCGGCCGCCCACGCCTCCCGCGCCGCCTACTGTGAACACGAGCAGCACGCAGGAGTTCCCGACCCTGGCTGGAGAGAGAGCCGGCGGCGCCGAGTTCAGCGGCAGGTCAGTCCGGGGCACCGCCAGGGTCGGTGTCGTGTCACGACCGTCGAGCCGTGGCTCGCGGATCACGCATCTCTCCAGTAGTGTAGTAATGTAGTCACTATGCAGCTGCTCTGAAGCTGATGTTACGGAGCGAGGTTCCTTTTGGCGTGTGCGTGCGAGATCTGATGCACCCTTTTCTGGACCCAGTCTGGGATGCCGGTGTCGGCCAGGCAACCTGACGTGCCTCTGTATCCACCTCACCTCACCCCACCCCTTCCTCACTCCAGTGTTATTGTGTCAGCCATCGGCTCTGTGCCCGTAACGTACCCGTGTGCCGGCCATGTACCCTGTGCTCGTGACGTGCCTCTGTGCCCGTGACGTGCCCCTGTGCCCCTAACTTATTCTTGTACTCTGCGCCCGTGACGTACCCCGGTGTCGGCCATGAACCATGTGCCCGTGACTTACCTCTGTGTCTGTCGTGTGCTCTGTGTCCTGTGGCCATGACGCACCTCCGTGTCGACAGGGGCGGTAGCCTGGCGCAGCGTGTGGCGGCAGCCGCTGGGAAGACGGTGCGTAACGCCTCGTCTCGCGGCCGGCCGTGGGACAACCGGCCCGTCTCCGTCAACGACGACGACTTTCCCACGCTGGACGGTCGGCCGCCGGCCGCCACCACCGCGCCTGCTGCCGCACCGGCCTTCAGCGCCGGCGCGTCGCGGCGTGCTCCGGCGGCGGCACCGGGGGCGTCGACGGTGCGCGTCAGACAGGAGGACTTCCCCACTCTGGCGGCGCCGACTCCGCGGGCAACCATGGCGCCGGCGGCGGTCCGGCCGGCAGCTCGGCCAGCGGTCCGGTCGGCGGCTCGGCCGGCGGCGCCGGCGGCGGCACCGGCGGCGTCGACGGTGCGCGTCAAACAGGAGGACTTCCCCACTCTGGCGGCGCCAGCTCCGCGGCCGACCACGGCGCCGGCGGCGGTCCGGCCGGCGGCTCGGCCAGCGGTCCGGTCGACGGCTCGGCCGGCGGCACCGGCGGCGGCGTCGGCGGCGTCGACGGTGCGCGTCAAACAGGAGGACTTCCCCACTCTGCTTCCCGGCGCCAGCTCCGCGGCCGACCACGGCGCCGGCGGAGGGGTCCGGCCGGCGGCTCGCGGCCAGCGGCTCGGCCGGCGCTCGGCCGGCGGCAGCGACGGCTCGCAGTTCGGCGCCGGCGGCTCGCAGTCGGCACCGGCGGCTCGCGGCTCGGCGCCAGCCGCCACCTCGTCCGTGACGGGCGTGCAGCGGCGGCCGGCTCGGCACGCCGCCAAACCGGCGCCCATCGACTTCAAGCGGCGGCCGGCGTCGGCGGGCCCGGCGGCAGCGATGGCCGCTGCCGCCGCCGCCGCCGCCTGCGACGACTTCGGCGACGATGACGACGACTCGCCGCCGCCGTCTCAGACTCGCGTTCAGCAGGTGGGCACGGCGGTCGGAACGGTCTCAAACTGGACAGAAACCTGCCGGGAATGGTGGAAACTTTCTGGGATAAATGCTTGGGAACCACTGGGAAAGGGTGTTGCACATGAAAAAAAACCTGGAGCTTCGCGGAAAGGTTGGGCCTTCTCGAGAACAGCTGCGATTTATCATGTTGGGTTGGAACTTGCTAGGAGAGCCTTCTGATTCTCTTTTGATGGGCTGCACTCTGGTCAGATGACTGGGTTGGAGTGCAACGTCTGAGGAAGGGCCGATACTTCTGGAAATTGACTGAAAGGTCTTGGAGATGACTGGTACATCTGGATGGGCGGGCGCGTCTCGACAGGGGGCTGGGACTTCACCCGGAGCGACGGAAGCGGTTGCGAAGGCGTTCAACCTCAGCGATATGAGCAGATTTGGAAGAGCTGGGCGTTGGTATGATTGTTAGTGGTTCAGTGTTCATTTGATCCGGTAGCTGATTGAGCTGATAGTAGCAGCTCAGTGTTATGGTCAGAGTTTTCCATTAGGTGTGTGAAGTCCAAAAGAACATAGTAGGATATGGCAAGTCATATGCCATATCCTACTATGTTCACATGTCATACTGATGTTATGCCACATTTTCTAACTGCCACGAAACTCGATTTGGAGCAAATATAGTATATATAACGGCACTTGTTTTCAGTGCGTCTGAGAGTAACGATACCAATGCTGTCAAAATTGACATTGTACATACAACTGGTATTATAATTACCAGTAGCATATTGAACTCGAAACGGACTGGTACCAGACCATGCTAGGATAGCAGTTCGGTTACCTTCGGCGTGTTGCCATTTTCGACAGGTGGCCAACGCCAGCAACATCACCATCCAGCCGCGAGCGCCGGAGGCACCGCGAGCCGCGGCGCGCGCAGGCGGACCGCCGCCGCCCACCAACGAGGCGTTCCCGTCGCTGGGGAAGCCCGCCGGCCGGCCGCCGACCTGGGTCAAGCAGAAGAGGCCCGAGCCGGCGCCGAAGGCTGCGCCCGCCAAGCCCAGGCCGCCGCCCGGCGCCGACTTCCCGTCGCTGGGACCGGTGGCGGAGCACGGCAACTTCCGGGACTTCCTGGGCAGCGCCGACGACGCCGACGTGCTGTCGGCCAGCACGCCGGCGTGGATGGCGGCCGGCGCCGGCGGCGGCGGGGCCAAGCACAAAAAGAAGAGCAAAAAGAAGCCGGCGAGCAACGGCGGCGGCGGCGGCGAGGCGAGCGGACACAACGGTGCTGTCGACGCGGCGGCCGGCGCGCTGAACGGTCTGACGGTGAGCCCAGTGTCGCCGTTCGAACCGGAGCAGCCGGTGTCGGACCCGGAGACGGAGCAGGACACCTCCGCTCGACACCAGTACCGCCAGCCGACAAACTTCGCCGACAGAAACGGCAAGCTGTGGCGGAAGCTGGGTCAACTGTTCGAGTCGGAGGACGACGTTAATCTCTTCAAGTCGCTCTCAAGTGAGTGGTGCACAATATAACGAGGTTAGTTATGGACCCCCTCATTTAATTCATTTATCTCACATGTAGTCTGGGTTTCGAGCTCGTTAGTTATTTGGGATTTTGGGCGCTTCGACCAGTTTGGATCATTCGCACCTATGGGGTCCGAACTCTGAGCGGATTCCAGGCATTTTGCCAACGCGTTGTTTAGACACGACGTGCCGCCGTGGTGCCGTCCGACCGTGAGATGCTGTGACTTGTCAGCGTATTCCACTCCGGCTCGGTCTGCTGATAGTGCTACTGGACACCTGGCATCACTCTGATGCCAGGTGATGCAAGCGTGGGGCCGGGGTGCCGGTCGGAAGTACTTCCGACCGGGGCCGTCAGCCAGTCCCCACGGGTGTCGACAGTTTCGGCCTAGGCAGAATGTGCCAACGAAGTCGATATCTCATGGCCGGTCGGCGCTCGCCACGGCGCCGTCGCGTCTAAACAAAGGTCAGCGCGCATGCAGATGGTGACGAAATGCCTGGTATGCGCTCAGAGCTCGGATCCCAGGATGCATGGGAGCGAAATGTATTGAAAAGATGCGGTCCAAAACTAACTTCGTTTCAATATAGTATGCTACTATACCTACCTGGTGTAGGTATACCTATAGCTGGTAGCATGCTATCAGTCGTGTTAGCAATATAATTCACATGGGTTGACACATGGGTATGCGCTCAGAGCTCGGATCCCAGGATGCATGGGAGCGAAATGTATTGAAAAGAGGCGGTCCAAAACTAACTTCGTTACAATATAGTATGCTACTATACCTACCTGCTAGCATGCTATCAGTCGTGTTAGCAATATAATCCACATTGGTTGACGCACCCTAAAACCCCAATCATCATCAATCATCATTAATCATCATCAGTCGTGTTAATTGCGCATATTTTGTGAAATGGAACCGGATAACCGTTGTGCCATAAAGCACACCAAGGAAGACGAAGCGTGGTCATATTGCAATCTGGTGATAGTGATGTCATCGCAACGTTACAGAGATGTACATGGAGAACAGTGTGGACGCGGACACGTACTACAGCGACTGCCTGAAGCGGCTCGGCAACGCCCGCTTCGGCAATATGTTCCCCGAGCTTCTGGTCCTCTTGCCAAACATCGCCAAGCAACAGGTGAGTGTGGTGCCACCTGTTAACCGTATTCGGTTGGTATGGGGGATTCCGACTCCACTCCTTGTGTTTTGTTTTTCGCCTGCCGTATATGCTGTGTGAGTAGAACAGTTATGTCGCTGTTTAATTTATAGTTGACACATGCTATAGTTAACCAGAGCACCGAGATGGTTGACCGTCACAATGTCGTCAGCGATGAGTTTAAAGCTGTAATCGGCGTCACCTTCAGACCAGATTTGCTGACCGGCCAGCCGTGGCGCCGCTGCTGACATCTGGCGGCCGTTGCAGGAACTGCTGGCGGCGCATCAGAAGCTCAACGCGCACGGCTTCCAGCGCAACAAGTTCCCGTCGTGCCCGACGTGCGGCCAGCTGCTGGTGTTCGACGACATGGCCGAGCACGTGGCGGTGCACTACGACGAGGGCGACCTGCCCGCACTAGGCTGAGCTCGGCCGGCGCGCCACCCGGGCCGGCTTCCGGGGGGGGGGGACCTGCGGCCGGCCGGCGGGCAGTTCGGCCTCCGGGGGGCGTCCGTTGCAGTGATGGAAATAGTGGCTCGTGAAGTAATCGGTGAGTGCTCAAGGCAGTGCCTTTAGCAGTGCTCACGCCCATGTGAACTCACACGTTCCGTCATTTAGCAAATCAGACTTAATTTATGGTATTTGAGTATCGACCGGATCATGCCTTGTTCCGTGTGGTGTGGTGTGTTGGCATGGGGCGGTTGTAGTCCGGCGTGACGCTCCGCGTTGCCGAGCGTGGCCGGCCTGTTACGAGACTCGTCGACACGGTGGCGTGCGCGGGCTGGTTGTGGAGGACGTGTCAGCGTGTGCAGGCTGGTTGTTGAAGACGCGTCTGTGTGTGAGCGGGGTTGGTGCTGGCGTGCTATTTATGGTGTCGGACAGGTGGTGCTGCAGAGGCGGTGAACTTGCGGCTGTCGGTGCGTGGTCCGTGGAGGTGAATCGCCGGTCGGCACGAGATTGCGGCTGGGCTGACCGCTCTCCTCTGAGCCGGCAGTGGGCTGGCGTGTGTCGGAGATCGGGTTGGCGTGCATGACAGGCTGGCGGCTGGTCGGTGTCGCCTGACCGGTGGGCCAGGCGTGTATCATACTGGCCAGGCGTGATGATTACTGTGCGTGTATATCATCGCATGTGTTCGCCGCAAGGTGCGTTATATGCGTGGGGGACTGGGATCCAAGTTGGTCCTGAATTACGCCGTGTCCAAACTTAGGCCCTTTTTTCTTGAAATATTTGTTTTCTTCATCTTCGAGACACGCAATTTTAGGAAAGTCCAGTCTGTGGTGGCTCGTGCCACTCATTGTGAATGCAAAAATGAATCAGGCTGGCTTCACATCTGGTAATGGATATTCTTCAAATCTCTGTAAGTTTCTTGATTTAAGTATCTGTTAACTTGAACAGGTGTTGATATAACGAGATACCAAAGCACACCCCAAACAATGTAGTTAGTCTTTAAGCAGCGTTGTCAACCACGGATCGATCGTGGATGGGTCATTTAAACAAAAACGATGCGAGTCGAAGTCAGAACTGCCTGACCCGGTTCTGGCGGCAAAGTACTGCAGCATTCAAGTCCGGATCATGCCGATGCTTGTTCAATTCAAGCTTTCCTTTTTAGACAATGAAGACTGCAAAAACACCAACAGCGATGGAAAGGACGACGCACACGTGTTCCGCTCGGGTTGGTGTAAAAGGTTTTGGTCGGTGCAACCTGCCCGCAAACCTAGGTTCTGCCAGGTCAGTGTCGTGTGCGATAAGGCGGGCACTCTCCGAAGGTGCACGGTGGTGGGTGGTCGGGCTCGGACCGGTAGAGTTGGCGCCACCCAGCGGTGCTACCCCAGTCTCGCGCCAAACTGAAGTGCGTCGGCGACTGTCCCCGGGCTGGCTGTGCTGTGCATGTTGGTGGTCAGGGCAGACCACAGTCCAGCAAATACATTCTAATTTCCGAATACGATGCAGAATATATTACTGACGTCCGGCGCACTTTCTCGTCCTACACGTGAATATGCCGATGTCTGCCAGCTCCGCATCGTCACAGGTCCGGCCGCGCAGGTGGTGTTTTGAACCGTCGTACGGGCGTCTCGTGTACGCGCGCATCGTCGACGTCGTAGTTCTCTCGATTACGTTACGTTTCTCTCGCCGTTTACTGTAATATCTGCACAGAGACAGATCCAAGAAGCACAGAATGCATGTGTCCTCATGGCAATTACGTTACAGCTCTGGATGTAGGTGCCCCTACAGGCCGTTCGTGTGGGCCGTTTTCTTTTTCAGCTCAGGACGCTCCTGCAGTAAGTTAAGTGTGCCCCGTCCCCGGCCTTGAATGCTTTTACCAATCAATCCGAGGAAATTGTGTCCCTCCACAGTCCTCTCGTCAAAATTCCTCGATCCGCCCCTGTGTTACTTCGCCATTCGTCTGTTGGCTCCCGTATCCCGAGCCTGAGACACAGCTTGATAGGAGAAAAGCGCAGGTTGGTTCGTTATGAATCAGGTGCGTCCGCACCATAAGCAGGGATCAGGCCTAGGGCACCCCCTCCTGCCCCAGCGCGACAAGCATCCATCGATGTTGAGTGATCGCTGCAGGCTGGATTTTTTTCTCTCGCCACACTGGAGGGATGTCTGCACGGCTCTCGAGTGCCCGCTTGCAACCCCGTCTCTGGTCTCCTTGGACGAGTCTCCTATTCCCGATCAGCATCTGCATTTCGCAATGAATATGTATAAACATCTGGGCGCTACATGACCAATGTGGTCCATGCGCCCTAAGGCCCTAATAACTAACCATGGAAAAACGTCCAGACCAATAGTGCCATATTGCATACTAGTTTCACCGAGTCATTGGCATCAATGGTTGGTGAAGTCTTCCATTTCGTCTGGACCCGGCCAGGCATGGGTGTCACTGGGGCGGGGATGGCCGAGTGGTTAAGGTGTCGGGCTATGGGTACCAAAGGTCCCGGGTTCGACTCTAGCGCCACTCAGGACGTTTCAACCCCGCGGCCCACCGGCGAAGCAGTGGGCGGCGCCATTAGCCGTGAACGTGCATGAATTGTGTCGTGAACCAACCAATAAACAAATAATAAACAAACAAACGGCATAGGTGTCACTGCATTTCCTAAAGGATGAAACTTCCCCAATCGTGATTGATTTAGCCCTCCGATGAGACTGGCTGAGCCCTCCACTCAATTATATTTTTTTTAGCGGATGTAGCCCCTCCGTACAAAAAATGCCCCCTAGCCAATTCACATTTCTCATTGCTTAAGAGCAATGGGTCCGGGAGCTCGAGTTAGGCTGGGATCTGATCCATTTTTAATCAATTATGGCCGCCCATAGTTCAGGTTATCCATATTGTCCACTGCGTCAGGATATCAGTAAATTCATTTATCTTCGTGTGGTTCGATGGGGAATGGAAATTGAACCTGACTAGTGATCCCTCCCCCGAAGAAGACCCAATTTTCGATTTTGATGATTATTTCTTGGGACTTAGACACTAAACCAATATGACGTTGTTTTTACACCCTGGCCTCGACGCCAAAAGTCGTAAATTGTGACCCCCCTAATGTCGCGCAGCCAACATTTTTAATGGAGCGGGTCGGCCCAAAATCAAATTAAATAAAAAAAAACTTCGGACACGTGGAACATGCCAGAAATTAAGTGTCGTGCATGGTGAAAATCCCAAAATTTATCTTTTGATGTGTCCTTTTGGGTGCTCAGTTGGGTCCCTTGGCCGCGCTGGCTTTGGCTGCGCCTCTGTTCCCCCCTCCCACCCTAGATCAAATCCTGTTGAGACGAGGCCGTGGATCGGTAACTGGACAAATGTACGCAAAGCAAATGTACGTACACAATTGTACGTAAGCGCAAATGTACGTAAGCTCAAATGTACGTATGCACAAAAGCACGTATGTGCAAATGTACGTAATTACAAATGTACTTATGCGCAAATGTACGTAAGCGCACATGTGCGTAAGCGCAAATATACGTATGGCAATTGCATGTAAGTGCAGATATACGTATGCCACATTTCCTTAAGCGCAAATTACATCAGAGAAAATGTGCCTATAGCATATGCACCCCACCAACTGTGTTTAAACGCATAGATTTATGTACATTGGTTCATACGTATATTTGCTTTTGCGTTCCTTTACGTTTACGTACTGTTGCGCTTAGGTATAGTTGTGCTTACATTCTTTTGCGCATACGTACACTTTCGTATACGTACATTTGCGCAAACGTACATCGGCGCTTACGTGTATTTAATCATGCGTACTTTTGCGCTCACGTACATTTGCACTTCCATACATTTGCGCATACGTAATCTTGCGCATACGTACATTTGCGCTTATGTGCATTTACACATACGTACATTTGCGCTTAAGCACATTTAATCATGTGTAATTTTGCGCTTACGTACATGTGCACATACTTTGGCGCTTGCGTACATTTGCGCGTATGCACTTTTGCGCATACGTACTTTTGCGCTTACGTACATTTCCGCTTGCATACATTTGCGCATACGTACATTTGCGCTTATGTACATTTGCACATACGTACATTTGCGCATCAGTACATTTGTCATACGTACATTCGTATACCTGCGCTTACGTACGACTGCCATACGTACATCTGTGCTTACATATATTTGCTTGCGTACATTTGTCCAGTTGCTGCAAACGTACTTATGTCATATGTACCTAAAAAATGTACGCGAACACAAAGGTACGCATGCGTAAGTTGACGTACATTTGCGCATTAGTGCAATTGGGCACACGTACATTTGTCCATACGTACATTTGCCATACGTACATTTGCGCTTACGTACAATTGCACATGCGTACAATTTGTGCTTACATACATCAGCCGTACGTACACCTGCGCTTACGTACAATTTCCATACGTACATCTCAGCTTACGTTCATTTGCTTAAGTACATTTGTCCGGTCACTGAAAACGTACCTATGGAATATGTACCTAATGAAATGTACGTGAATACAAAGGTACGCATGCGCAAATTGATTTACATTTGCCCCTAAGTACAATTGCACATACGTGCATTTGCGTATACGCTTTTCTCACGATCGCAACCAACCAACCAAGCGAAGAGTGCCAGACTCTTTTGCATCTCGCAAAACCGGAAAATGAACTTGGAACAGCAGCCTAGGGCGTCGCGAGGCCGAACACCAACAAGAGGCTTCGGCGCCACCGGCGTAACAGTCATTGCCTACGTGCACAAGCACGGGGCAACAACAAGGCCGGATTACGCCGAATACGTGCTACGCTAGCCGCGCCAACGCCAGCTGTCCAACAAGGACACCAAGCCCACGGAGGACACCGACCACAAACCGCTCGACCAACTGCCACCATGTCGTCTGTTCTGCACCACGTACTCTCAGCTCTACCATACACTGCCATCTCTATCATCTCTGCCTTGGACTATCATCTTTGCTGGATCTGCAACTTCACTTCAGGTTGTTCCGGCGGTGCCGCCAACCTCCCCCCCCAATACCGCCGATATTTGTAAAAGTGTGCTCATTTCTCTCCTACTCCACCACTAAACCCAAGACCCACACTGAACACTCCTACGCACCACGCCTAACACCACAATAAGCGAACCGACGGGTGATTTCTATCTCTGCCACCGGGTCGATGGTCGGCCTATGACCAACCCTGACCCCTGGAAGGTGGAGACTGAGATCACCCGTCAGACACAAGCTCCCCTACACGCACGCCTTTTAAAATATGGGGAGCTCTTGATCCAGGCCTGCAACACCACGGACGCAAACATCTTAGAGCACATCACACACCTCTCAAACAAACAGGTCACCATAACACCATACACACACCGCAACACCTCTCAGGGGATCATACACGCATGGGAGTTCGAATGGATGCCTGAGGAGACATTGACCCACATATTTGCGAGCCAGGGGATCTCATCGGCACACACACACACACACACACACACACACACACACACACACACACACACACACACCTCCCCCCCACAAACAAACCGAATACTCACATTCTCATCCTGACTTTCACATCCAAACAACAACCCGCACATGTCAAAGCTGTTATATCACATGCAAGGTTACACCACGCGCATCCGTCCCTCGTCGCTCTTCCTCTTGTCAAGGATATGACCACACGAGGGGGGCTGCAAACACACAAACCCCACATTTGGCCTCTGTGCCGGCCCACACAACACGAACGATTGCAATAGTGGAACAAGGAAATGCGTGGGCTGCGGCGGGACCACGGCTCCCGGGACGGGGCTTGTCCTCGGTGGAGAAAGGACAAAGACATCCTCCGAATTATCCACATCGAGGGCATAGCCCCGTCACAGGCACGAGGGTGGGGTGACGAGCAGTACCCGCTGCTCCCCGCCCGGCCCACGCACGCACACACACACGCACACGCACACGCACACGCACACGCACACACACACGCACACACACACACACGCACACACACACACATACGGGCAAATGGTCCCAAATGAGGACCTTGGTTTTTCAAACGCCTTGTGGGGACCTGCGTGGTCACCCTTCATACGCAATTTAGATGGTTTTATTAATATTTTCTAGGATATAGATAGGTCTAAGTGCCCGGTGGCAATAAGCACGACCACCAGAACCTGAATCGACCACCACGGGAAAGTCCTACCATGTGAGGACCTGACGTCACAGTGACGTCATACATGGACATCGCCCGCATAAACACAAAACCGAGGACCATGTCGACTGATTACGTCATGCATATTTCATACACTCATATCCGAGAACCATACCGACTAGCCCTTCAGATGCGATGATAACCTTCCTTGTTGGATGACAACCTTTCTTATGACATTGAACTGTATATCTTAGCAATATCAATAAGGTTGAAGCAAGACTGACATGTACACACTGGCGGACCTAGCCCACCGGTCGGGGGGGCAACTCTTGGCTTTCGGTGTCAGCCTCCGCCCCTCCCCCCAATGGCGTGCCTAGGATTTGCATGAAAGGGGTCGAACGGATTTGGAGGGTGCCCATTCTGCCGTTATTTTTGGTTTAATAGCGTCGGATTTCGACCATTATGAGGCCCATTAAAAAAAGTATATGTAGCCTATCCCTTCATTTTAGCAACCCCCAGCACCAACATACGAAGCATCCTGCTCAACTGGGCTCACTGGGTCTGCTTGCCCGTTACTGACTAAACTAACTTCATGAACCTGTCTGACGAAAGAATATTGAACTGCTGATTTTGTCATCTCTTGCTGTAAGCAGAGCTTCAACAGCATAGAACCCTCGATGTGTCAGAATGTACTATGCTACCATATTGGGCTTCCAATTATAAAAATTACCTTTAAAATTGGAGATTATTTCACCCGGAACGCCACTTTTACCTCAGCAAAGGTTACTGCATTTTAATTCAGTTTACTTTTGTTGGTTTGGGGGGTCAAAAGACAATATGGCCCCCCTTTGAAGCGCTTCGGGGGCCATGGTCGGAATGCCCCCCCTCCCTGGATCCGCCAGTGCATGTACAGACACGTGCAATAGCGCAGGCGTGGCGCGTAGCACGGGGCACCTGGTGCAGGAGATAACAGGTTGGTCACGGGGTACGAACCCCCTGGTTTGGTGCTATGCTACTGTGAATTTGTCATTTTACCTACTCGATGCAAATATTTCCTGAATATAGGGACCTGGACCTCCTGGTTTTGCGAGAGATTTCCACCCTTGCACCAGACGCGCAGTCAGGATCCGCCCAGATGGCCTGGCGGGAAGCGCCGGCAATTCTACCTCTCAAAATCTGAAAACTCTCGATTTCGGATACCATTTTCCAGAGGGCCCAGAAGTAGAACTGATCCGGAGTATTAAAAAGCACATAAAGTATATGCCGTGACATAACATACACCGTCTCCAGGCGAAGCAGTCGCCGGCCTGGTTCTAAGGACCAATTCAGTCTCTAAGGGAGGGGCAAATGGCTATGTACCCACTTGACAGCGCCTCTGAGGGGCACCCCGCAGTGGACGAACACCCAAGTAATCTTAGGGATAAGGCTTGTTATCTTTCACAAAGTTATCTTTTATCCAGTCCTTAACTGAGGACAACTTTTCATGTTTAATATGGAGAATGACAGCCCAGCATTAGCAGGGTGACTAGCCGGTGAGGTTCGAGCAGGGGTGTTGTTTTATGTACTTTTGAAGGAGCGTTTACCCCCAATGTTCAATTTTGCCCCTCCAACAGTGACTCCCCCCACAATATGAAATGGATGTGGGCATGCAGCGAAAAGCATCCAACTGCGGGCTGCGATCGCAGCGGAAGCGTCTATGGCCCTGGAAATAGTGACGTCCGCCGATTCACTCTCGTGACCTATCACTCAGGACGGTTTCCCGGTGAATGACAGTCGCCCTTAACGTCGCGACTATACCCTGTAGTGTGGCCAGCGTACTGGTGTCCGGATACACTGCGCCGACTGGCACCGTCTGCGCTGCTGAGTATCTTGCCACCATTGCTGACACCAAGCGGAGGCTTCCCAGAATTTGTCAGCTGCTGTGGCCAGTTAGCCCAAAGGAGCCTCCTCTGACAAGAGCGATAATGCAGAGCGATAATGGCTGCCGCACGCCCATGTTGCGTGCGGCAGCCATTGATGATATATTCCTCAACAGCTCACGGTCGTGCTGGGAATTTCCTGGGGTACCCAGTTCGGATTGCATGCGCAGGAGCAGCCGGAACGGCTGCCACATTTGTGTTGTTTTATGAGAATTATTGAGGGGAAAGTGCAAAAGGCATAGGTGTTGTTCTATAAAAATTATTGAGGGGACAAAGTGCCACAGGATTAAGATAGGTATAAGATGTGGCTGTTTCACACGCGTACTGGAGGAGTGTGTGTGGGGGGGGGGACGGAATCCGTCCGTTTGTATTTTTGTTTACATTATCTCATAAACTGGCGGCGGCATTGTAATGCAATGTCGTGAATTCGTAAAAAATCGATAAGCGCATCATATGCAACACAAATCAAAATCCGTTATCAAATATACGAATTGCGGGGGTGTCAAATCGGCTGACCAAGGGGCGGCCAGCGAGCATTCAAGGTCACAAAGGTTTCGTCGGTACGGTAGAGCGACAGTGCGGTGATTCAGCAGATCACGACCTCATTTGACTTAAAAATCCTAGGGCCTCCAAATTTGCATTCAAGCTAGTACATTCGCAATGTACCCTCCAAATTGTGTGCGTGTAACTTCAGAAGTTTCCGGAATATTACGGGCAGGGGACGAATCACCCCACCCCCACCTCCTCCCCTCTTCTGCGTGTTATATGAGAGACCCTCTGGCGCTCGTGATAATCGAACTTGTTCTCAGGTATATTTGCATGCCACTTGATCCGCTGATATAATAAATTAGCAATTGATGTCATGCTCAAGATCAATATAAAACATAACCACACGTCTAAAAGACCAGGTATATAATTGTCCGACTCAATTGAAAACCCGACAAAAGAACAGCGAATGCAATTTTCAAACCGTTCAGTTATATGAATGTGCAAGAGTTCCCCAGACACTTTTTCGCCGTTGCTCATATACTACATACATATACTTTCGGAGGAAGTGCCTTATTCTTGGTGACTTTAATCTAAAAGGATAAGAAAATGTTGGTATTGGCTTCCCATCATGCAGAAGATTTAGGAATTGCCTTGAAGAGGCCTGCAAGAGGCAATGCCTAGGAAATGCTTTGCCGGTAGCTCAGTTGGTTAGAGCGCTGGCCTGCACTGGTCTCCCCTGAACTGGCAACACAGGGTTCGAGTCGCTTCGCGCGCTCGCATTTAGCCCCCGGCCGGGAGTATCAGTTGGCAGCTGGCCCGATAAGGCCGGGGACGAGCTACCGGGCGGCCGTGTCGGTGCATTGGCGGCACGTTAAACTTTCGGTCTAAATTCTGCCGTTGAACTGGAATCCATGGATCGGGTGGTGGGGCCAGCGTTCACGCAACAAGCTCTGCTTAGCAATAGAACCCTGGTTCCTCAAGCTACCCCAGCAACAACTCGGATTAAATTTATTTATTTTTTAAAGGAGAAAAAAAGAGAAAAAGAAGAGGACCTGTTCTTACACCAATTTGTAACGGAATCTACCAGGCATGGCTCATTCTTGGACCTTGTATTCTCAGATTTAAGTGACTTGGTTCAAGACTTGACTGTAGGAGAAACTCTGGGAAGAAGTGATCATAACATAGTTAGATTCAAGGCACATGTAGTGGAAATTATTAAGGATAATTTGGTAAAGGTTCCAAATTTCAACAGAGCAGACTTTGACTGCATGAGAGCGGCTTTAAGTGCCATAAGATTGGAAGAAGAATTCTCCAATTTAAATGCCTGTGAAATGTGGGAAAAGTTCAAATCTTACTGGAAGGAAATTCAGATTAGACATGTCCCCAAAAGGAAAGACGCAAAAGAAGGATAGGAAAGCCAGCATGGCTTACACCAGATTTGATAAAGGCAATTAAGGCTAAGAAAGCTGCATTTAGAGTGCTTAAGGAACCTTCAAATATCGTAAATCTTAAGGCATATCGAAAAGCTAGGGACACTGTGAAGCAAAAACCAGAGCAGCAAAGCGAGCAAAAGAAATGGATTTAGCTAGGAACTGTAATGGGGACAGCCAAAAGTTTTTTTTTCAGTTTCTACAAGCTGGGTAAAGTTTCTAGCACAATTGGTCCACTGGAAGTAAATGGGACTATTTTGGGTGAGGATGCTGAGATGGTTGAAGAGCTGAGCAAGCAGTTTAAATCAGCGTTTACATTGGAAGATATGACCAATCTGCCGACCGTACACCATAGTTCAATGACATGTGATCGGATAAATGATGTTGATTTCATTGATAGTGATGTTGTTTTCAATCATATCAGGAAAATAAAGCCAAACAAGGCAGCAGGAACTGATGAAATTTATGCTGGGGTATTGCCGGAAGCTGAAAAGGAACTGGCATTTCCACTTCCACTACCACTTATATTTCCCACAAATATACAGCATATGTACCAATCTAAGGGGTCGTGGTTTTGCCGTAGACCTCATACAAGTATGAGGTCTACGGCGACCGTCATTGTGCCGGGAGGGGTCACCCACTCGTTTGGCAGATCTTGCACGTAATATGTCAACTGTTCTAATAGTGGTGGGCGCGAGAGGCGTGATGTCGGTGTACCATTACACGTGATGTCGGTGTACAGTTACACCATTACTTTAAGTGCAGTACAGTACACAGTATGCTATTACATTAACGTACAAGTATGGTAGGAAGCAACTATATTATTCGGTCCTCAAGCATTTGTGGTACCAGAGAGGGAAGTGTGCCATCGTGGGGCACCACTTACATGCCCCGTTCATTCCTTGTATCTAGGTTGTTCCCAAGGACATATACCTGCAGAGAACATCATTAACAATTTGCACAACGCCGAAAATGGCAGTGCTGGATGACGTCATCAGTTATTTTTGTTCACACCATGAACTAAAAATGAAAACAAAGTTGATTAGTAACACACTTCAATGGCAGAAAGAGGCACCCGACCAACACAAGCGAAATACTTCCTAGGTGAAAATGAACAGGCAATAAAGGTCCACACTGCACACCAACATAAATGTTTGTATCTGAAGCATGTGCGTAGTTGGTGAAGGCGAGGGATAATACGAGGGTACGGTGCCAGGGCAATGATACACAGGGCGAAATCGCACCCCCTCCCACCCCCCGTCTATCGAGCACGGTCGTCGAAGTTTCCTTGATAACACACAACTCTAGTAGGCAACTCATACTTTCGAGGTTTCATGTGGGAGGAAAGGGTTCCCCTGCCGAGTTCTCAGGTGCCTCCTAAAAGCTTCTGAGCGCGGCCTGTTGGGTCATACGAGTCCACTGTTTGGTCACGTAGCGTCGCCAATCCCTCACTCAGATTGGTCGCGGGCGACGAGTAGAGGCAGGTGGGACTCAAGCTCACCACCTTACAGCTGTGAAGCAAGTACAGAGACGCCCAAATATTTGCTGAGGCGCTCTCGGATGGGCAAAGGGGCGCCACAATATTATGTTGCCGCCCACACCGCTATGTTGGCCTTGCCAATGTGTCGGGATACCCTTGGAAGCTTCGGACACCCCTTGGAATTGTAAGGGTCCCTGCAGGTGCTGCAGTGCCCCAGTACGACCCGAGGAACGTTATTCCAACTTGGATGATGGCGGAATATGCTTGCAGTGTCGCCCTCTGCTCGTTAGGCACCTCAGCATCCTCACCTATAATTTCAAGCCCCTCCCCCAGAATTTCACAGGGCGTCATAGGAGTTCAGATGACTGCGTAGTAATCCATTATGGCGCTTCTCTGTTGTCTCAAGGTGTCGGACGCTCCCTATTGTTTCGCGAATGTCCGCTTGGGATGGGAGGGGAAGAGGAACATTGGATGGGAAGAACGGAATTAGTTCACGAGGCACTTGGTTGCTAGACCACATAGCGTCGCCAATCTCTCACGCATATTGGTCGCGGGTCGGCTGGGTGAACCTGTCGGTTGTGGAATTCGAACCCACGACATTATGATCAAGAGTCAGGTCCCCACCGACTGATCTATCGCGATTTCGACCCCTGCACATTGAGAACACTCCCCGATCCCCGACAGCTAAGACATTCAATATACTTCGTTATCCACGCTCTCGCTATGGCGCTTCTCTGAATTATCACAGAAGCGCCTTTTAAGCATCATGTCGCTTTTTAACTAGGATGCCCCTTGTGTTCGAATCCCTGCAGACTGGATTACTTGATAATTCAAAAACTGTCGCTCCCAGACAATTGTCCCCGCTGTTTTTGCTGTTCCTACACTACTGGTTTGAAGAATAGGTCAGAGACTGGAAATTAGTGACGTCACAAAACTGAATCCATGAGGGGTCCAAAGACATCAACTACCTGTGCGGAAGACGTCATCGAACATAGAAAGACACCTGGTCATCAACATCATGATTAGAGGCACTTGAAAGTTGTGCATTTGCATTGTTATTACCGAATCACTGAAAATAACTGCACGATGCCATCAATATGAAAACTCTGAATGGACATTGTAACAGTTCTCGTTTATTACTCTGTCTATCAGTCTGGGCAAGCCACACATGTTTTGACTTTTGCGCGATATCTCACAGCACCTTTTTTCCCTTTTGAATGATGTTGTAAGCGCAGTACTTGACATCGCGCCAAGTCCTCCCGGCGAGTGTCTCTCCATTCTTACGTATCAGCTCCTTGCATTCATCGGCCCTGGGACGGCGCATTTTCGATATGGATGCCGCTAGTCCTCGCGTCACGACCCTCTTTTCGTCATCGGACCACCGTTTTTTCTGTATTGGACTCAGAACTAGTTTCTTCCCTGACTGCCTTCGTTTCGTGTTGTTGTCATGGCTCGAAGCTGATGGGTCATTCAAGTCCATGGCTTCCTCATCTGATGTGTCCCCGGAGTCTGGTTGCTCGCTAACACCTGCGACTACCTCGACATCAAGTTCATCAGTCTCCGCTGGGTTTATGTCTTCCAAGCTTTTTCCTGCATATGCAGATATTCCAGCCTCCATAGCAAGTAGCAGCTTGGAGACCTTCGCAACCTGCAGCGTTTTTTTCGGAAGCCTATAAAACTCCCTATGAACATTGATGTCGTGTCCGAGAAACTTGGCTACCATGTCCACTTCGTGGGACCTTAGCTGCAGCACTTGCATCATAGTCGCAATATGCTTCCTGTAGCTGGTGGCCGTCACATTGTTCGCCGATGCCTTTCCAGCGAACTTCCCGATACAAGTACTCCCCCTAATCGGAATCGCGTTGGCCTCAGCCGTTCTAACGAAAATTAACCGACAGTCTGGCGATATGCCAGCATGTTCTCTCTCTTCAATTAGTAGATCCAGGGCACTGATCATGTCTTCAGTGAGGAGGAGCGGTACACCTCTACCCCGTTTTCCCCTTATCACTACGTGCTTAAGGGTTCTACAAAGCTCCCTTTCGAAGGGTGCCAGCTGCGCAAGTATGTCAACATTGTGTTCACTTGTTACTTTTTGGTACGCTTCTACTGTGAGACGCTGCGTTTCGCCAGGCCTCCTCCTGTTGAACAGTATTACCTGCGCAAGTGTCACTTCAGCGAACTTTGCGTAGCTTTCCAGCGACGGGTTAGTCTGGAGACCAGTTTTCGCTTCCATGGCTTCTTGTTTCATCAGTTTGTGCACCCGGTGGACGTCCTCGGTCAACGGCAAACATGGAGCCTGGTTCCACTTTCGTTCGTGTAAAGTTCCCAGAGCCCGTGACGACACCAACACCCGCCACTCGTTGTTGTACAACGTGCAGAAGTCTTCTGCTGCCTGCCTAGTCACGCTGTCCCCGGTAACGATGCCACGTGAACGCTTGATGCAGGCACATTCGTGCAGCTAGTCCCCTAACTTGAGAGCCAGCGATGGAATGCCATAGTTGTTTCCATCATACTTTGAAATACTTCTTACAGCCGCAGCGATCTTTTTGAAGTAGGTGGGATGTATGTATCCGTCCAAGTCTGCTTTCTCGTCCGTCTTCTTCAGCTCCAGGACCAGCCGGCCAAGTTCACGCAATTTGTCACGGATATGTGCATGCATGTGTTTTTCATGACCGTGAGTGCAGTACTTTCTGGAGGCGAACTCCAAAATCAGTGGATCTTTTCGGCAGGCGAAGGTAACTTCGTCGCGCCTCATGCTGCACAAAACATCCATCACTTTCCTTTCTTCTTCACACGTAGCAGGCAGCAGCTTTCGGGATGGACCCTGGACTCGACCCTTGGAATCACGATTTTTGTTACACGAGTGTCTGAAAAGACTCTGGCGTGAAAAGAAACCCAAACACCGATGGCATGGCAGGAATTTGCTCTCCACGATAGCTTCCGCTGGAGGTCGCCTGGCTGGAATCAGCACACCTTTCCCTTTCCGAAGCACGTCACTGTTATGCTTGAAATTACCTTGATAAAGAATTCGACGGAAGATTTCACTACGTTGCTTAGAGCATTTTGGAAGTGACAGGGCATCTTTGACTTCATTTTCATTGTGGTGCACTCGCATCAAGTGTCGTGCCAACTTGCTATGCTTTGTCATACAAAAAGTACACACGTTTTTCTTGTCCCACTTCCTTCCCTCGCCGTTGCTTGCCCTTTGCACATGTATTTCGCTACTTGACCCTTCCCCGTTACGTTGCAGTAGGTCCATGTAGTCCTTGCTGTTCGAGAGTTTATCTGGAAAAGAATAAAACTAAATCAGAATACTACTAATGAACACAGGATGCAGACTACATCCGAATAATATTGTACGTTAGTTTTCGTACTATTTCGTTGGAACACATGAGAAATCGCCCTAAGTAAGGATACTGGTTTTACAAAATGCATGGTGCGTTAGTACATGCAGTACAAGGATGGAATCGCATATAAACACCAGCTAAGTGAAGACCTATTGCATATCGTACACGAATGTCTGTGTATTCGCGGGCAAATACTCTCAAGCGAGGACCGTCAGACTAAACACTTACGAAGAGAGGACCAGTCTTCTCCGAGGACTAGCAATTCGCAGGCAACATGAAGCCAGTCTCAGAGCGGAGATGGCGTACCTTCGGGAAAACGTGCCATTGGAAGTCGGGCCTCCAGCTGGCTTCGACACAAATTCTATTAGAATGTCGTATATGGATTGTACACCAGAATCTAGACAGGCCGCCGATCTCAGTACATCACCACGAAACATGGAATCGCGTATAAACACCTGCTAAGTGAAGACCTATTGCATATCGTACACGAATGTCTGTGTATTCGCGGGCAAATACTCTCAAGCGAGGACCGTCAGACTAAACACTTACGAAGAGAGGACCAGTCTTCTCCGAGGACTAGCAATTCGCAGGCAACATGAAGCCAGTATCAGAGCGGAGATGGCGTACCTTCGGGAAAACGTGCCATTGGAAGTCGGGCCTTCAGCTGGCTTCGACACAAATTCTATTAGAATGTCGTATATGGATTGTACACCAGAATCCAGACCGGCCCCCGATCTCAGTACATCACCACGAAACATGGAATCGCGTATAAACACCTGCTAAGTGAAGACCTATTGCATATCGTACACGAATGTCTGTGTATTCGCGGGCAAATACTCTCAAGCGAGGACCGTCAGACTAAACACTTACGAAGAGAGGACCAGTCTTCTCAGAGGACTAGCAATTCGCAGGCAACATGAAGCCAGTCTCAGAGCGGAGATGGCGTACATTCGGGAAAACGTGCCATTGGAAGTCGGGCCTCCAGCTGGATTCGACACAAATGCTATTAGAATGTCGTATATGGATTGTACACCAGAATCTAGACAGGCCGCCGATCTCAGTACATCACCACGAAGGATGGAATTGCGTATAAACACCTGCTTAATGAAGACCTATTGCATATCGTACACGAATGTCTGTGTATTCGCGGGCAAATACTATCAAGCGAGGACCGTCAGACTAAACACTTACGAAGAGAGGACCAGTCTTTTCCGAGGACTAGCAATTCGATAGGGAAAGTCTGAACCCCACAATCACCGTCTCCAGAAAAAAACGTACCGTTGAAAGTCAGTTGTCTCAACCAGGTTGTGACAAACGCAAGAAGATAGCAACTTAAATGGTCGCCAGAGTCCTGAGAAATTGCCTGCTCCCGGACAACGCAATGCATGATCGCAAGGAAGCATATGCTCCGTGAAGACCTATCGCGTGGAATGCGTATACTGTGCGTATACGGGCAAACGCTACCAAGCGAGGACTGTCAATCTAAACATCCACGAAGAGGGGGACCTGTCTTCACCGAGTATCATAAATTCCGTGGCGGAAATATGAACCACAGACGTGCTAGCACCAAGAGTACGAAGCCGTACCGTATTCATATTGACCTTCCGTTGTTCCGTTGTTCCGCCCATTCTGCACTTGGAGCATTGCGCAAGCGTAGTGTAAAAACTCACTAGAGGCTCTTCTCTGCTCTACACAACGATAAAGACGAAGGATTTGAGGTTTGAATCTTCGGATGACCCAGTGATCATGTGCAATAGTCCATGGCATCTGTTTGCAAGTGTAACTTTGACAGGTATCACAATAAAAAAGTATCATGAACCGGTGGTGACAAGTGAACGATCTTAGTACGGATCACTATGTTGGTACCATTCCCCTTAGAGGGTAATCTGCCTTAGCCTCCCAAGCAACATGAATCCAGCCTCAGAGCGGAGAAGACCTATTGCATATCGTACACGAATGTGCATTCACGGGCAACTGCTTTCAAGCGAGGACCATCAGACTAAACACTCCCGGAGAGGACCAGTCTCAGAGCGGAGAAGACCTATTGCATATCGTGAACGAATGTCTATGCATTCATGGACGATTGCTCTCAAGCGAGGACCGTCAAACTAAACACTGACGAAGAGAGGACCAGTCTTCTCCGAGGACTAGCAATTCGATAGGGAAAGTCTGGACCCCGCAATCACCGCCTCCAGAAAAACGTACCATTCAAAGTCGGATGTCTCAACCAGATTGTGGCAAACGCAAGAAGATAGCAAATTATATGGTCGCCAGAACCCTGAAAAATTGCCTGCTCCCGGACAACGCAATGCGGGATCGCAAGTAAGCATATGCTCCGTGAAAACCTATCGCGTGGAACGCGCATACTTGTGTGCGTGTACGGGCAAACGCTACCAAGCGAGGACTGCCAATCTAAACATCCACGAAGAGGGGGACCCGTCTTCACCGAGTAGCATAAATCATGCTAACACCACGAGTGCCACTGGTGACATTTGGATAAAACTAGACAGCTGGATTGGAACTCAAATCTGATGATGGGTATCCACTGGCACCAGAAAACTATATGATCTGGTGCACCCATGAGTGAGCTTCGAGTGGTAGAACCTGTGTTTTTTGTTTGCACCCAGCAGCACTTTAATCTGGTACACAGACTTACCACGTGCAACTCATCACGAATTCATCAATATTTTGACTCACTCACCTGAAGTACTATGTGCGATTTGCTCTTCGACGTCAATACACTCTCTGCTGGTCGCACGGTGCCGCATAGATTGTGAAGCCATTTGGCGTTCCATTGAGTCGTCTGCTGACGGGAGTTCCAACATCAGCTCATCTTCGTCCGATTCGCTGCAAGCAGAATGATGTCAGGTTAGTTCGCAGTACCTGGTGTTTTCATCCTGGCTATACAGAATAGCATGCGTTATGAAGGCGAATGCGTCCTCTTCAAGGCACAAATATTAACTTACGTTGCTCTCGGTAATGTAAGCGATTTATATTTGTGTACGATTCTAACTTAAACATCTGGGACAATGAACCAATTATCTATAATTAACGCACGATGTATAAACAGATGTCAGCATAGCCAATAACAGCAAGAGATACAAATTCCTCATTGAATTGTAATATGTGTAAGCTTCCCACCACAAGATCAATCCTAAGGTGTTCCTAGTGTCAAAATGTCTGCAAATGGGAAGAAGAAACGGCAACAAATCCACATCGGAAAAGAAGCGGAACTCTGAAGAGTACACACAGTAGGATGCGACCTATCGCCTAAAATCAATTGGAGAGTGACCCTGATCATGCCTGAAGTGACGTTGCCGCTCCACGGCGAACCCATGACAAGGTATATGTAGTTATGGGCTGAGTCAGAATTATCAAATTTGCTCCGCTAGATGTCCATCCGATCTAGCACGTCACTATTCAGCTCATGACTGGCCGAACAGCACGCCTTGCTGACTGCATTGCTTCGCTCCACAACCAATCGTATTAAGGTCACTTGAACTTTCTTCCTCTCCTTCCGCCGCGACAAACGGTCACATAGTCCGAGGCGATCACGGTCCAGTGCTGTTACGGCTGGGGGTAAGCGATGGGACGTGACTGTGATACTTAGCACATGATTGACCGGCCGATTGGGCGCTGTACTTGGCAATGTTTGACAGCGAATCAATATACGAATAATTGCACCCATTGTCACGTCGTCACCCAAACTGAGTGAATTTCAGAACTGGGTATAACCTATGCGTAGACATCACAGCACAACTTCACTTCGTCTCGTCTTAAGCGTGTACGAAGACCACTGGCCGGGAAGGCTTAATTGCACGACATCTGTTATGTTAGGAACAAGCCCATCCTAGCTCTCTCGTCACGCGTTCAACAGAAACCACGACGACCGGATAACTGGTCGCAAGTTTTTGCAAGCATGGTGAATTCCAGCTCACCATCAAATATTAACATATTGGTCAATGTAAATTCTATCATACCTATTAGTTCAGGGAACCTCCGTACGTCACTTCTTAAAGCGGGCACCGTACACAGGCGGTACACGCTGGCCTGATAAAATATGGCACACACGTGGAAACCGACGTACATCGTTTGACACCATCCGTGGGTTCCTTGCCGGGTGCGGTCGACGCTTGGCTCAAGCAAGCGCGCTCCACATGCAACGTATTGCTCAAGTGCCCAGTCAAAATCGCGTGCTGCTAATGCTTTCCGGAATTACGGCTGCCGTAATTCCGAAACTACAGCTTTAAAACAAATTCTGAAATAGCAGAGGTGAGTAGTGGTGGTGCGATATCTGATGTTATTTGATGAGTTTAGTCGTACCAACATAGGGGACAGCAGGGCTCGAAAGTGAGTGGCGGATCACCTAGCACGCCGAACAGGCTGTGACTTACGATGCACTTGATGGTGGTTGCCAAACGGAGTCCTCGGAGTCCGAAAAGACCGACACATCTGATGGCTCCGGTGATCTTACACGGTCTTCGGATTCATCTGAGCCCGAAACGGCAGGGACATCCGTGGGCTGTTCGTCGCCAGAACGGCGTTCGTACCTGAGGATACATTGCAGTGTTGATCCAAGCGTTGCCTTCGCCAATGCCTTGCTGGTGCCATAGTGGGATTAGTATACAGTGAACGAAATGTTTACTGTAACGACATTCCAGTCATCGTATAAGTAATGCTCACATGGAGCCAGGTTATTGGTCAATAGCCACGGCACATGCTGGGGTCAAGTCTCCTATAGTTTGTTATGTTTGACTCGTTCTGTGTTCATTATTCCAGATAACAAATAATCGTTTCACGAACACAGATGCGTGATCAAAACAGTTGGCATCTCAATGATGAACAAAATTACGCATTGCAAGTTTAACAGTATCTTCGTAACATTTCGCATCGCAACTATTCCATTTACCGGTCGTCGCGAGGTAGGTGCCACGATGAATCATATGAGTCGGTAAAGGACGACACTGACAGCGTGGACATGGATGAGTCTGCGAGGCACAGTCTGGTGCGTCCTGAAATTTCAGAGAACGTACCGTTCAAAGACAATATGGCCATACCAACCAAGTAGAACCTTAGGTTCGTTTACAACACGATCAACTGTTAGGTCAGATAGCGTCGCCAACCTATCGTCCCGACTCGTTGCGAGTAGACTGACTAATCTGACGGCTGTGGGATTCGAACCCACAAGCGTACAATCGATTGTCCAACGCCCTGCCTCGACCCCCCATAATGATCACAATCAGCACGCGATGAATTTCCTGTAGTTGCAAATTGTGGGTAGGTGATGCAAGATAGAAGGTCGGAGGTGCAAGAAATACCACACATATGGAGAACTGAGGGAGGGAGGCAGGGAGACATCTTCAGGAATGACAAAGCAACAGCAATAGCATACAGAGGCGCACAACCTGAGCTAGGCTGAAAAGCAAACATTGGGCAAAAACACGCGACGAACATACGAAATTCCCGGCCCAGAATAGATGTCACCTACGTGGGACGAAACCTTGAATATGCGTCGATAACAATAAACATTATTGGTAATATGTGTTTCTGAAGTGTGGAAATGACGATAGCGAATCGTCAATTCCACTCTTGGAAAATGGAGATGGAAAATCAGAGGAAATGACGACAGCGAATGGGAGATTTAACAATGAATATATATATATATATATATATATATATATACATATATATTGGTGTAATTTGGCAGTCTACTTATTTGTACATGCCTGTTTCAAGGTAATAGCTATGTCAGCTTATATTAGCTTCTTAGTGCATCCTTCCAAGTTATGGGATGTTAATTTCGATTATTGATCATGATATTACGCTGTTTTACAATACAATCACGGTTATGACAAAATCGAATTCAACAGACGCGTGTAAGTACGCACGTACGCACGCAGCGTTCGATGTATCCTTTTGATTCCTAAACGTGGAGAGGAAAATGTCTCGGCCGTCATACGGAAGAGGATAATTTCATTCCTGTTTGTGCTCTCAGACTTTCTTTTGTACTCCCCGGTGTGATCCAGGCTTTTTTAAATAGTTGGAGTTGCTTTCTTTCTTTTTAAGGCAGTGGGTGGATCCTAGATCATCTGGTCATACAGTCATGCTGCACCCAATTAGAGCTGATGTCAAACATTATTAATCTTTCAAACAAGAAAACCGAAGGTAATATTCCGGATACGACAGTGTTTTGGATACAAATAATCCATGACGTTGCAAGTTATTTGTATTTAGAGGCACTTCGACCAAAAGACGCGATCATTTAACACCCACGAACTAATTTGCTTCTCAACCATGCACGTGCGTAATTTGTCAAAACATGTACACAGATGAAACACTCTGGTCGGTGGAAGTTCAGAACACGCGTGGAATCTTACGCATGTCATTTCCCCACCATTCCCACGTTCTTTCGATGTCCGCTGGCGCTTGACAAGTGAAAATGTGCTCTACATGAAAAACATTATCCAGAAGTGCCCAGTAAATTTAACGTGCCACCCGATGCTTTTCGAAGTACAGTTCACGTGAATGGCATTGAGCCCGCCAAAATAAAGTCTTCATGTCCACGCAAAAATATATACAAATAACCTCAAAATTCGTGTGACGTTTGGGAGTCTGGTTAAAAAGTATTGTTTACGAGTTATAATAAGAGTGAAAAATATACGTAGAAGGCGGATGATAATGCTTCAGGACAAATAATACTTTGTCTAGACAATGCCTGATCTCGGAAACCTAGTCAATGGCAAAAACGGACTTTCTAGACATTTTATTCATAGTCATTATTGGATGTCTGCAGTTGTGCCTCCCATTGGAAGGAGCAGGAAAGGATGTAAGTCAAAAAGCATTGATGACATTGAATGGCAGAGTGGAAAATTACTCACATGCTCATCTGCCATCAAAATCTGACCATTTTGGGATGTTGTGGAGAGGAATATTTCATTTGATTTCTTACCGGGTCGGCTTGGTCAGCTGACGACTACACACTGATTAGCGCCAGTCCGTCCTCCAGTCCGACAGCCTGTCTATCTCGGCGTGAAATCGTTGCGAGCACTTGAAATAACTGAATAATCAAGTCTCCTGTTGGCATCTCCTCTCACTACCTACCTGTGAGGCGCACGAGGATCCAGTGGCGCAACGATGGGTTTCACTGCTGCTACAGGATCATGATTGATGACATTAATGTTATCTGTAAGACAAAACAGGGCACGGCGTCAGTACGAGTACACGTTAGGCTTAATGTCTGGTATCTGTCTGGCGGTGTTAGGTCTTCCATGTAAAAGTGATAAAAATGATGCAGGACCAGGGTATGACTTGTTTAATAGTTGAAAGAGAACATACATTTAAAGGGTTAAATGGGAAAATAGTTCAAATGAATAGTTCAAATGAAAAATTTGACCAATGATATCAAATGCATTTATTTTGGCCAAAACCATAATGCATACTGTTACTCCATGCAGGGAGGTGCTTAGTAGCAATATCCAACATATCATTTCGATTAGCAACATTTGATAACAGCCGACGCATAAGTTAGACAATTATGCATTGTCGAAATTCAGCGCCTTGTTCTGTACCAAACACATTTTCCCATCGTTGCTGTTCATACTATTATCACGCTGTTAACTAATAGACAGAGCTAGATAATAGAACTAATAGAGCCGAAATAGATACTTACATTTCACTGCTACCATGCTACGATGGCGACACAACGGGGGCGTCCTGATTCCTCCGACAGCCAGGATCTCGTTCGTAGGGTCTTGCCACGCACTCGAAGTGGAATCCGTGTAGGCGGTGCTAGCGTTGGCGCGTGCAGCACCCTGCACAGTCGGGGTCGGATCCGCGGAGGCGGTGCTAGCGTTGGCGCGTGTAGCACCCTGCACAGTCGGGGTCGGATCCGCGGAGGCGGTGCTAGCGTTGCCGCGTGTAGCACCCTGTACAGTCGGGGTCGGATCCGCGGAGGCGGTGCTAGCGTTGGCGCGTGTAGCACTCTGCACAGTCGGGGTTGGATCCGCGGAGGCGGTGCTAGCGTTGGCACGTGTAGCACTGTGCGGAGGCGGTGCTAGCGTTGGCGCGTGTAGCACTCTGCACAGTCGGGGTCGGATCCGCGGAGGCGGTGCTAGCGTTGGCGCGTGTAGCACTCTGCACAGTCGGGGTCGGATCCGCGGAGGCGGTGCTAGCGTTGGCGCGTGTAGCACTCTGCACAGTCGGGGTCGGATCCGCGGAGGCGGTGCTAGCGTTGGCACGTGTAGCACCCTGCACAGTCGGGGTCGGATCCGCGGAGGCGGTGCTAGCGTTGGCACGTGTAGCACTCTGCACAGTCGGGGTCGGATCCGCGGAGGCGGTGCTAGCGTTGGCACGTGTAGCACTCTGCACAGTCGGGGTCGGATCCGCGGAGGCGGTGCTAGCGTTGGCACGTGTAGCACCCTGCACAGTCGGGGTCGGATCCGCGGAGGCGGTGCTAGCGTTGGCACGTGTAGCACCCTGCACAGTCGGGGTCGGATCCGCGGAGGCGGTGCTAGCGTTGGCGCGTGCAGCATCCGGCACAGCTAGAGTCGAATCTGTGAAGGTGGTGTTGCCATTAATAAAGATACGTTTGCTCCCCTGTTCACCCAAGGAGAGAAAGGTATGGGCATGGGGAGGGCGCACGAGTTGGGCGAATCGACTTGCAGTGAAGGTAGATCTAGAAAGGTAAATTTGCTAAGCATGAACCAAAAACCTAGGCTGCCATTTGCCTTGGAAAAAACGCTCCATAGACGCAATTAACATTCACCTATTGCGGTATGGTAAGGACTTGTTCTCATACAGCACGGTAAAGCACATATTATATGTAACGATGTGCAGCACACTGCGGGAACGACTATGCGGTAACGGCTATGTGCGTCAAATTTATATCAGGAGGCAATGGTAGAAAGGAACAGTGATCAAAGGATGGATTACTTTCGTAATTTTCCACGAGACTGGGATGAAGGTTTTGCGCCGGTTCCCATGTAGGTACTCTGGAAAAGAGTGACAGTGGTTGGCAAGCTAATGGCTAAGAACATGCTTTGGCGATTTGTCGTGGAATCACCATGTACATAATCTGTCCTCTTCCTATGCTCTTTGTGTTAGACGTTCTGTTGCTGCTGGCATCATGCGTAGGTGCCTTGACGACCAACCAGACAACTCCACTGAAATAGTGGGTGAAACAGAACTTGACTGCGCTACCGATTCAGGGCATTTGTCTCGGGATAACACACATTGGAATTGATACAAATTAATCTGACATGTACTTTACCAATGCAAAAAAGGAATTTGAAGTAGGGAATGCGCATAGGATGACATGGAATCATAGATCATGGAAATGCTTCACAAGTTCACCATGTGATTTCGGTGCCTCGGACCGTCCCTGCGCATTTGCAGAGGATATGAGTCGTCCTGTCATGTTAACAGCTTTCATACCAATTGCACTAGAAAAGAAATTATAAGAATTCAAAAACTACCTTAAACTGCAATTGCAACATATTTAAGCTTAACCCGCGCACGTCGGGAGGGGGGGCAGATATCTGCCCCCTCCGGTTTTTCCTTATTTGCCGCCAATCTAATCGGGTTCGCAAGGCCAAGCTTCGCATAGCTGTCCATTGGTCTTTTCCGCATATCCACATACATTTTTAATCCTGGGTCATCTCAGGTCAGGTCACTAGGTCAGGCGAAGTGACCCAACTACACTCGGAGTTCTAGGTGGCATAACTTCCACAATAAGTGGGCGATTGATTTTAAACTTATAACATGTCATGATCTCATCAGGGACCATAATATGTATATTGGGGTTTTCTCGTAGAATTGACCTTAGGTCAGGTCGCGGCCATGGCTTCCCCATTATAGGGCTATGGTAAAATATACAAATGTTTCCTATTTACATACATGTGCTCGGAATGATCTCACAACGGTTGTGGCATGTAGATGGAACCTATGTTCAATGTTACCGCTGACATTTTTGCTCAGTGACCTCACCAAGGTCTCTGAGGTCACCTGAGATCACTACACATTTCTGCGCATATCGCACTGCATTGAGCTAGAAGGCTGAAATTACCGTCATCGTGCTTGTATCGCCAAGACGTGTCGATTGATACATTACATGACCTCCCTAGGCGACTTCATGACCTTGACCTGAGGTCATGCCTTCATGGCCTTGACCTGAGTTTCCGTTGACCTGACCTTAAAGTAGACCGCCCACTGTCCGTAGCTCATTTCAAGGACTGTCGAATAGCGTTCGCCGTTTGTTTCTGTTACAGGTCCTGATATATGTGTCAACAACTGAGCCCTACCTGATCTGGTCGAATTTGACCTATGATGACCCAGTAACCTGAATGTTGACCTGAGCGAAAAATTGCCGAACCGCTTTCGATGGAGCCCGTCCCCAGCTATCCAACGCCGTTTTCCGTTTGTCGCTAGCTAGCATAGTTCTAGAGATCTTAAGGGGCAACCATCATGTCATGTCCCCCGGACATGCGACCGCATGTCCCCCGGACATGCGAAGTTGGCGCGGACCTCCGGGCGTGCGAGTGTTAAGCATCTATTGGTAATCTACTTCTTCCAGCATGTATATTAAATATCCAGCATGTATACTAAGATGGAAGGTTCTTGCACCAGCGATTTTCCTGCAAAAAGCACCATAATAGGGAAGCAAACATTCATCTATTGAGGGCATATGCCCTAAATGCAGCAAACAACTTTTGAGGACGGCGACCTTGTGGAGTGCACCATGCAGTGTATACAAATTAATGTTGACTTAAGCACCAAACGTAAGCAGGGTTAGAAAATAGGCTGCTGATGCATTTTTAGCATCCCGAACAATATCTTCTCCAGAAAATCATAATCTCATTCGACTCATTCCAAAGTTGATTGGTGTTGCTTGACAATGAACTGCTCTGTGCAAAATATTCACTGGAACGAGAAAAGTGGGATTCTCATGTCACAATAGTGTCCTGATTTTTTTTTGCAGTGAGCAGAGTGAGTAGGGTGGGTAGAGTGGAGGGTGGTGGTAAAAACCACCTGATGCTATAAAAAGTGCAAATGTATATGGATAATGCCTACTGATGAGCAACTTTTTATGACCTTTGGTGATTCATGACGGTGACGTCAGTTGTGTATCTGCTGTATTTACCAGTCGGCAGTGCTGCTGCTGCCAGAAGCCAGACCCACTTTCAAAGATCCAAGTATTCTACAAGTAAGTTAAAATGTTTATGCTAAAAAAATTGTCATTAAGTCTAAAATTGTGCTAAAAATTGTCAAGTAAGTGTTGGTCTCCACTCAAATTCATGAACTTCGTGACACTGTCACAGGTTGGAATACAAATATCCCCTGCATATCACACTACCACATAATTCTACTTTCCACATCCAGGAGTACAAATCCGACCCTGGACGCACGTACAGTTGCTTCAGCATGCGTGACTAAAGATACCAAAAAATCGCAAACGTCAATCAACCCAAGTAAAAAAGAAATCTGTCAAAAACAAACCATTATACTTTAAAGTTAATCATGATACATATATGGATTTATTTTCCAATGCTATGAATAAAATGGATGCATTATTCTTTTTTTAAATAATTTAACGATCGCGCCTGTAGGTTCTCCAAGGTCAGCGTCTCCACGGAGGAACATTTTGCCCATCTCCCTGCCCAGATTAAGAACAAGCACTTCAGCTAGACAAATATAAATGAGATCGTGCCCATCACAAGCTTTGCTTGGCATTGGACTCCGATACAAGCGACCAACACAGCACAATGCTCGGACTATATACTTACATAACAAAATAAAGGTCTCGTGGGGACGAACCGGATGCACATCACAAAGCTGACCTCGTGTCAAAAATGAAAATAAGAAAAGCCAGGAAATATAGCAACCTTTTTCGTCGGTGGCATATGTCCGATCATTTTTTTTCTCGCACTTACAAGGTCTTTCAAGCCAATGCCTCCATCCAAGTCCTAGAGCCACAGCAAGCGAGCCTTAAGTTTCCCAGGATACTTGGAAACAGTGAATCACTATTGCAGCTTCCAAGAATATTAGACCTTCCAAAATATTAGTGTGATCGTGTTGCGACCAGACGGAATCTACAAACTTACATATGGCCCGACTGGCCAGAAGGTAAAGGAAAAGTACCAGTAGCTTGTATGTGCATTCACATATGTCAATAATAATTTGGTAATGAAGCAGCAATGCATCGAAGAATGGCTTGCCACTCACCTGTAACCCTGCCACTTGATTAGGTACATCACGCCCGATGGAGTGATCTTTTTGCCCTGATGGCTTCCACGTAGTACAGAATCTGTAAAAAGCATCGCAACAAATATTATCATAAATACTTGGTTACGAATCTTAGTGGGAATCGTTGATCTAAGCTACGAATCACTTTATTCGCGTCCGTTAAGGTTTGCTAGTAGGTTGGTAAGCTTGTGGGATCTACATCAGAGTTTGGATTTTGCGAAGTGGATCCCAACGATGCATACAGATGGCTATTATTTAGGGTATCGGGAGCATCGAACCATATAAGGTCATTTAGCGCCCATTACGGAGCAAAGGACTACATACTCAAAGGCATATTTCAATCGTACAGTCAATCGAATCATCCTAACCGTCTTGCGTATGCTATTAACCCGTCCCGTCTCGGGGGGGTCTTCAACCGCCCCCCCCCCTCTCAAGTTATTCGCGGATAGCAGACGAACGGCGCGCGGTAGCGCGCCCAAATTTGGCATATAGGCTTGGTATATCATACATTTTGCATATCCCACATCAATTTGACATGCTGACTAATTTTTTTTAGGTCAGGTCATCTAGGGTCAACGAGTTAGTCGAGGTCAAGTGAGGTCACCTCCAAAAAAGTTCAACCAGTCGTCACGCTTTAAAGGATACAGATATTTTTATGAAACTTTCAGCGTTTGCTTATCTTTACGGATGCAACAAAATGTACGAGTTGAATTTTTCATTTATTTTCGTTTTTGACTACATATAAATTTTGCGTATTTGCCATATTGCAGATCAAACACAGGATTCTGACTAAAGTAAGCATTTTTTATTAGGGCAAGTTGGCTTCCAACATTTATCGGTCTGCTCTACCAATTGGAAAAGGAAAATTAAAGAAAACTTGAAAACTGAAAATTTTTAAATTTCCAAATGTTTATTTTTTATTTTTGAAGGGCCGAAAAAATTATACACGTGGTCGATTTCGCCGTCCTTTTCTCATTCCAAATAATTTTTTTTTTTCTCATATATCCCCAAAATGAACCCCCCAGAGTAAAAAAAAAAACATAATGTAAGTCGTGAAAATCTAGCCCCCTAGTGACGTCACTTTTGGGGAAAAATTTATTTGGAGGGGGGGGGGATGGACCCGGACCTTACTCGTCGAGTGCTTTCCGTTGACATCTCTTTCGTTTTCGTGCGATGCTTAGTTTGGGTTTTAGACGGTGGTCTTCAACCGCCCCCCCCCCGAGACGGGGTGGGAGGATTTGACAGGAAAGACGGCGCGGGTTAAAGTAGCACTTTTGCAAAGAGCCACCGCCCGGACAGTAGAACCCTCACCAATAAGGCTGAGGAACAGCCTTATTGGTGAGGATTAATAAGGTTAGTCCCAAAATATTAATTATCGTAACTCGAGTTACCATGAGGAATTGCTAATCCACGGTCAACCAAGTAACGAGCTTGGCCCCCTGTGGTGCCATGGACACACAGACGCACAGGAAATAGCGATTCAAGAAATCAAGCTTGATGTTAATTGTCGTGTACACAAGAATTCATTCAGGGACGAATATGGAATTCCAGTCCTACGGCTAGCTATTGTTCCTCAAGTCGTAGAAACAAGTCGATCATATTAGGCGTGATATGATAAGTAATTATGTATTTTTAACTTCTTTTCTCTGTAAATTCCTTACCTCCAGCTTACTTCTCTTCCGTGCGCCCTGGGGCGCTGCATTTTGCTTCTGCTTCATGACACCCTGTAAAAAGTGAATAATGAGTGATAAACATCTCATGTATTTAAGTAGATAAGCCTGTTATACCTCACCATCCATTCGCTCATTTTTCTTCCTACCTGCCTACCCACCCACAAATGCACCACCATTCATGGAATGGAAATTGTAATGGTGGCAACGGTCCGAAGTGACCTATGTATTCAAGCACTGCATAATTGGCAAAGCAGCTATAAGAACATTGCTTATAAGCATGCTACTAGTTAAACAAAAATTGTTTTGTAGTTGCTTATGGGGTTTGAATTATACCTTACAATCTGGATGAGGTAAGGGCAACTTTGCACAACCAAATACAGAGTTGCTACCTATAATTCTTCAGTCTCGTGACAGTCTCATCTTGCACTTTCCAGTGAATCTTAAGCACATTATCACATCATCTCTGCCAAGTAGGACAGTTCAACTTTCAAATGCATGGTTAGAGACCCTGGGTGGGTTGTGGGATCTGATTCCGGACCCACTGGTTTTATTGCCGTTAACCCGCGCCGTCTCTCCGGCCAAATCCTCACTTCGGGGGAGGGGGGGGCGGATAGTAACCCCTCTCTAAAATCCTAACTAAGCGTCGCACGAAAACGAGAGGTGTCATCGGAAAGCGCTCGACGAGTAGGGCCCGGTTCCAACCCCAAAACAATTTCCCCCCTAAAGTGACGTCACTAGGGAGATAGATTTTCCCGACTTTTCACGATTTACATTGTTTTTGGCTCTGGGGAGTTCATTTTGGGTATATTTGAAAACACAAATATTTGGAATCAGAAAAGCATAGCGAAATCGACCAGGGCCATCACATTTTCTGGCCCTCCAAAAAAATCGTGCATCCTGCCAGTGTGGCATCTCAAGAACAAAAATACTGTACACATGCTTTGGAAGGTGATTAAACAGTGTGACCTTTCATTCATGCTGCAATAGCTCCTGACCTTACTTAAGTTTTGTACAAATTTGTCTTCTGGTTACCTTAAATTGCAGTAATAGCCAATATTATTCTTAAAATGACATATGGGCTAGAAGAAAGCAATGAAACAGGCGGACATCGTGCATTTTTTGTGTTGCTAATGGAATGCCAATAAGTTCAAGCTTCAACACGAGGTCTACGACAATGCACATAAATAATTGACACAAAATTATGTTCAGTGAAGGCAATAAGTTTGGAAATTTAGGTATGGCCAGGACTGGGGTAGAAAAATTAGGGCATTGCTGGATTTTTGGGATGCAGAGCATTAACCCTCTCCAGAAAAATATACTAATATTTTTTGTCACTTGGAGGTTGAATGATGCTGTTTGACAATGCGTTCTGTGATAAAGTGCCTCACCGGGAAGTGCGAGCCGGTAATCCGATGTCAAGGATTGAAGAAAAACATCGTCTCTGTATTCGATTAGCGTATAATTGTCTTCTCCACATCAAGGACTATAAAATACAAACCCAAGCCTGGGCCAGTGTTATGATGCTTTTCAAACCAAAACTGACATCAGCCAAACCAAAACCAAAACCGACTAGTTAAGGTGACGCATTGCTGCCGCCCTTAGCATTCAATTGCACCATCAATGTACGCTTCAACGCAAATTTGTTTCCGTATCAGACGTGGAAAGATGACACTTCATCCTGCATGCACATTCCAAGACATTCCATCTCTTACCTCGCTCTCTTGAACGTAGCGAAACGCGAACGGAACAACCGCGGACGGTGAGCGCACGTGTACTGGTGAAGGATGCCGATCGACGAAATGTTCCTCCGCATTGTTGTAATCTAGCGTATTACTGCTTATTTGTTTAACATTTCTATTCTACTAATCATTATGTTTGTATTTTACACGTTAACAGCCATTGCATTTATTGTCGAAATCGCATTACTTTCGACGTTTGGGTCCAGAAAAAGCACATGCGTGAACAGTGCAGTATTGTAGTGATACATTTAAATATAGTATTGATTTGAATACATTTCATTGAGTTCACCGGTACGATGAAGCAACACAAATCCCTTATATCTGCACAGCTCATTTCATACTGTCTCATATACTTGTCTGAAATGCTTATAACTACATATTTTGGGGGCGATGGATATGACGTCACTCCAAGTTGCTGATGACGTTGGCGTTTTGGCGGGAAGAAGAGTGTTTATAGTGCATTTCAGCGCAGAGCCATCTACTGAGAGGATTTTAATATTATGACTGTTTAACCTACCAAGCGAGGACAATGCCAAACTTTCACCAAATGCTTCACGCATGTCGGGGATCAACGTAATAGGGTTCAAACTGCGAGGACCGATTTTTGGTCCCCACAGCAAAATCCGGCCCTCGCTTTGTGAGTGTTTAAACTGGAGATGTCCCCACTTAGGACCATATGCCCGTGCACACTTCCCTGGCCAGAGGGACAGCTGGACATGCCCTCTCCCATTCGGTTTTTGAATGTCAACGGAAACATGGATCGGAACTCGGAACTAATAAATGCTACGTTCAGCACTTGCTTCATGTAGCCGCGAATTGCAGATAGCAGACTGTACCTCTGCTTCTGTCGGGGGAGGAGGGGATACACTTGCATCCGCTATAACTAGCATTCCTGTGGTGATTCCTGGGGATATAGGCTACTCAGAGTAACACGGTTTTCATCAATGCGTAGCCCCATTATTGAACTTATGTTTCTAACCTACCCGTTACCGTTCACAATCTAAATCATGTTAGAAAGGTCAGTCTGGTTACACACGACTAGCATTATATTTTCCCGGTCGTCTACTCCAGGCTGCTACCTGAATAACCTAGGTTGTAGGTCAAATCCAGCACAGCTATATAGCTTATATGTAGGTGAAGTCGTAGTACTTGGTCAAGCAAGGGCTGTATGTCCATGTGAGCTATGCTTAGAATTTGGTCGCCTGTGGTAAGCACGCGCAACGAATTCGAACTTGTCACACGTGTTGTATGATCATACGGTTGATATCATTATACACTGACCATGTCGTCATATTCCTCTGTGCCGCTTAATGCCGTAGTGTTCCGCGTTGAAGTTTGTCGTCCGCTGCGAGGCGATATTTCAGGGGATCCTGGGATCGACACTTCTTGCTTCTGTGATTGGAAATAAATGGCTATCAAAATCCGTACATGGCCGATTAAACATGCACCTATGAGTACTTCCTTACACACTAGAAAGATAAATACATGATGAAAGTAAGTTTTAAAAATATATAAGGAAACATTCCACGATCCACTTCGTACAATACGTACAATACTGTATATATAACTTGTAGATATAATTGTTCGTCCGTTGATACGAGCCAATACCAAAAAAACTTATTTAATTGAACCAAATATTGTGCATGATGTATGCAAAAGTAGAAAAATGGACATACGAATTCGAATCCAATGTGAATATTTAGCCAACACTAGTTGCACGAAATTTCATGTGTACATATATGCCAATCTACAGGCAAACCTTTATTGAGGTAATCCACGATGAACTTGTAGCTTTTATAACCTTGCGTGTTTTTATCGACAAAACGGCAAGGACAGAAAGGGTACAAATCACACACGTTACACCAGTGGTCACACATGTAATAAAGCGCAGCAGGACGAGCAGCAAATCAGCCCGGCTCGGGTGGCGCGTCGGACAGGTGCCGCCCGAAGATCGGCACGGAAAGGCACAACAACTCGGGTGGCGACGATTTGTACAGGAGAGGTGACCCATACTCAGTTCGCCTCTTTCCCATATCAGTGCGGGACTGAAGGGACATACAGGTGATGGTCCTGACGGGGATCTGGTCGCGAATCTCCGCCACGGTGGTGAAACCACGTGCCGGTGACTCAACGATGACGAATAACCTGATATAGCGCTACATTGATCTCCGCCAGTGCACATGGATGCGCCGATCAACATCATCTCTGCTTATGCACGCCAATGCAGTTTAGGGGCGCATCGACTGCATAGGTCATCTAGCATGGATGTCAATGTATGCACACTAGTGTCCAGAGGAAATGTTGCACAAATAGCAGCAAAGTGAGTGGACTAAATAATATTTTCATCCTCAACAGCAAAAAATATACATACTTTCAAGGCAACGTCCTTTTTACCATTGAGGTCGGCTACCACACCTTCCAACCGTCTGATGAATGATTCTAGACCTACAAGTCCAAAGCATGTTAATATAAGGTAAAAGTAAATGCACAAGGAACATTATCCACAATTTTTTTACAATCTGCCATTAAAAAACATGTAAAAGATTGAGGTGGAACAAATGCATGATTATCTATGTTCTCTAGACATATGAAAGCGCTTGCAGTTTCAAAGCAATTTGATGTCAGCATATGCAACATGGATGATTTAAAAGGAGACATGCTATTTGTACATCTCCACAAATACTTTACGTGCATCGCCTGAAACAGATAGGTGCCATGGCACCATGGGGAATGAAATGGAATATGGAGCTCGTGTTTCTGACTAACACCATTAAATGGCTGGTATGGATGACGTACCTTTGCTGTCATTGACTACCTTGCAAAGGAACTCAAGATTGTCCCTCAAGCAGGCGATCGTCTTCTCTTTAACTGTGTAGCCATCACAGACCTGCGGATCATGAATGTGTGGATCATATGGCCTCAATAAAACATGGTTACACACAAGGTCATTGCAAAAGGTTCACTCGGCTCCGCCGAGGAAATGTCACTTGTGGCGGACCCCGTTTCTGATAATGCACTGACCACTGCCGTCCACCATCGTGAGTCGAAGTTGGTATTTCACTTCCATTCTGGCGCCACCGGGTGTGTACAGCTTTGTGGGCTGCAGGAGACGAATTTATTCTTCAATCCGCATCTGCTTTTGTCGTGGGAGATCGGCTGTCTCTTTCGCATAGCGAGTGGTGGGCACAGTCTCGTGGAGGACGGTTTACCGTTGATCCACAAAACAGCATGGCCTGCTCGCATACGTAGAGGTGCCAGTGTGGTACAAAACAGGCTCTCCTTCGCGGTCCCCTGGTCCCCTGGTACGGAGAGCCTGCTTGTACACTGACTGCGAAGTGGCGCCATCAAACCCCCATTTTAGCTCGAGAACGCAAGAAATGGGGATGGTTGCTTGGTCCTGGCTGGTCATGAGGCGGATCCATGTTTGGTAGTGTATTATTAGCCTCTACCAGGCGTGCAGTCCTGTGGTCCAGCATTGCCTGTAGTGTGACGAAGGCTTCGGTATCCGTAAACGTGGTGCTGGATGACTCGGGGATAACACCGCTCTTTTGGTGCCCCCACATTATTGTATGATGGAAATATGGGCGTCTGCGAAATCTTTGGTGGTGTCCCTCATTTTCTGATACCCATCCTTTGTCAGGTCGCATGCCACACTTAGAGCTAATGCTTTGTCAGCACCAGCGCATTCCGGGGTCGGACGACAAGCAGCTTCACGCAGCGTTTTTCGGATCTTCATTGGCCTTTTGGAAGACGTAATTGCCTCCTTGAAGACACACGCCAGGTCCTGAGTGCTTTCCTCTCGGGCGCTCTGAGATGCGGCTCGTACGAGCTCCTCAGTGACGTGACTCTTGGACAGTGTTCGAGAAGCTCGTCGTTTCGATCGCAAGCTGAGATCAGAGAACGGTGCCTTCGGGCGACCGGGACCACTCTGCTTTTTGCTAATTGCAATATCCCCTTCATAGGATGCTCCGAATTTCTTAAGCAGAAAATGCTTGCGGCGACCGCACTTTATCCACCGTTTCTGAATTGTCTTGAAAAACGCAGAAAGTTTCTCGCCCAGCTCGTCTCAACACTTCTCTGTCAATTTCTCGTTCTCCACTTGTGCAAGAGCGATGCCCAGTTCGACAGCACATTGCTTGCTGTTTTGTACTTTCCGAGACAACAGTCCGGCTTCAACTACTGAATCTAAGAATGTCCTCTTACCTAACAGAACTGGCATGATTAACACTGGCTAAAAATGTTCCGCTCTCTCACAGGGCTGCACTCGAAATCCGCACTGTTCAGCTCGGTTTCGCAGATATCACTGCCTAGCTGCCCGCTGACATAGCACACACAACCCACCACTGTCGCTCCCCTGTTTTGACGACACTTTCTGCCATGGGAGGTACCCGCTCATGCACTGTGCTTATCTGTTGCCCAACACCTCCCCTCCCCCGCTATACTCTCGCGCCGCCCGCTTATCTTATCTTTCCACGACGCGCGGCGAGCGCCGTCCAGGCGCTATTTAGGCGTGGACGGGTTCAAATGCGTATATCCAGTGCGCAGTGACATTGAAATGCGTATATCTCCGGTTGTACCTCAGTGTACCACCTAATTCTTTCACCGATTTGAAGTTTATCATTGGGCCTATCACTGATTACATTTGCTAGTGGTGACTGATGGTGCGTTTTTTTCTTTGCGGGATTTGCGAAGTTCGAGCTATGCATAGAAATACTGGATTATGCAGCGGTGGAAAGTAATGACTGTCACACCTGTCCAGGGCTAGTAAAAGGACAAGTGCAATTTTCACCGTGCTCTACACAGATTAGTCTGCATGGCAATTCACATATAATTCGACTGTGTTGCCAGGATCAATTGTAATGAAGTCTTGCTCCCCAGAGCTTTCTCAGACATTTTCACACTTTGTCTGAGGTAAACTTCTATAGGCACGTGAAATAGTCTACAGGACCTCGACGTTCGCGATTTTGTGAACCCGGTTATAATGTCCATAACTCTGAATCTCCATCTCAGAGCTCTGAGCCGTCTCACACATATCTGCATCCAGGTCTTCATATAAACTCAGTCTGATATCATCTCAATCTTTTGTTAGCAACGTTCACACACAATCTCCAACTTGTACACAGATCGATCTTCAAACATACTACTCCCATCTTACAAGCTTACATCTCGACAGTTATACAGCGGTTTCAAACAGTTAGTTCCAGACATACCTGCAGTAGTCAGCCCGGGGCGGCTGACCACAGCCAGACGCCCTGCGGCTTCCACGCAGAGTGAGCGACAGAGAGAGAGTCAGGTGAGGTCCAAAAGGAGAGCGATCCGTCTCGCTCGGCGGCTATATAGCTTCAGGGGACCCGCCCTTGGCCACACGCCAGGAGACACGTCATCGTCACGCGGCTCTGAACTAACCAGAGCAATGCCCGGACTCGATGCACTACAGCAGCGGGTCAGACTGTCTGTATCAGACATTCCGTCAGCTCAGACACCTCTGAGCCTCGACCCCGGTCGGCCGACTCTACGACTGGCGACAGACACATTAACCCATAACGTGTTTACGTAAGCTGAAACCGCGCCGCCACAGGCAGCCGGTAGTTCGTGGCGCCACGGCACAAAACAAGCTCTCACATCATCATACACCCATGACGGCCACATCCGACCGTCAGACACTGACACGTCAACTTCCGTCAGACATCAGAGACAGCGGCGTCCACGGCGGTCGACGGCGCCGGGGTTACTTGATCAGAGGGAAGGGGTCACAATAGACACCGGCCTCGACAGCCCGGCTGGCGGTGATTGCCGAGTTAGCAGCGACGACGATTCCGTCGCGGTACCTGCCGCTACATGAACGGGGGGATTTCTGTGTTCCAAATGTACCCCACAGGAAGCTTTGCTACACAATGTTTCACACGCGTCAGAAAGCGCACCACATCGCGTGTAGCCGTGACGTCATTGAACGGCATACTGCATGTGTCTTTTTCCAGCACTTGTTTAGGTGCTGATAATCCAGACAGGTTATGAATTCCTATGGCAATCTAGCTTCTGAACAATTGTTTTTTTTCCGATTACAATCGTTTCAAGTCAATAAATTGACAATTTTAAAACAGTCATTGGCCACATCTGAAGCCTAGTTGCCCCACTGTGCGCTGTTTCGGCTCCTGCGACGGACGGTGACCGCGTTGCCCACGCCGGACGGAAAAGTACTGGTTGCGACATATACGCGGCATGGTAGGTCGGCTGACTTATGAGATCACAACACCCACAGTTACAGACATTTTACTGTTACGACAATGCATTTTTAGAAACTTTTTTTACACCACACCATAAGGTCGAATTAAATTTACAGATTAATTTTGAGCTCCACTCATGTAAATCAGTTTTTTACAATTACACACGTATTAGCAAACACTCACGATCCAGCACATTGAAACGGGTTCCTCTGGTCAACTTAAGGCCCTACGCGGGCTAGTCTAGGGGTATTTAATGGGTACCCATGACCTTGATCTATGTTAATACACCTTATACCGTCAATCAGGCTAACTTTAGCCACATTTTTTTTTAAACAATTTCCCACACCCTGCTGTTATTTGTTTGATTACTTAAGAACTAGCCCAGGCAAACCAAGGGCTGCATGCAGGACTATCGATCCTGCAGTGTGGCTTTGAGATGCTGAATGCCTTGAGTCATACTTTTAAAAAATTTCCTAGGTGGCCAAAGTTTGCCGGACTCGGCTAACTTTGGCCACCACCCGAAGTTTCTCCCTTGGCCAAAGATTGCGGCTTTCTGCCTAACTGTAGCCACAAACTGAGTTTTAAAAACGCCTAAGACACTGCAAACGAATCCAGCAATGGCAGCAATTGTCAGAATGCCGAGTTTCCAGCCATATATTAGTGCTCAAATGAGATTATTGGACCGACAGCACAGGGTCACCATGAACAGTGTGACACCACCGACAACGACCAGAATGCTACCATGCTCGTGCCTAAATCAACTTATCCACCTGGAATGGGACGGTCCAGAACGAACCACGGCGGTCGGGCGTGATCTGCGTCACCTTACACACGTCAGCAGCCTTGATTGTGCTCTTGTCCTCATTGTCGGGGAACACGTACGTATGTTTTCCTGTCCCCTTCATGAAGGAGACCACGATAGCGGCGTCCGTCTCCGTGACTTGTCCGATGAAGCACTTCGCTTGAGTGCGGTTCTTGAGGCGGACGATCAGGAAGTCGCCGACGTGGAGCTTAGCTAAGTCCAATTCCACGACACCAGCCGGGAGGGGGATGGACTTGCTGGTCGGGCACTTCCCGATCGTCCGACCGGCAAGAGCGGGCTGAGCGAATGGCGATGTGGCCGGCCGTTTCGGTTGCTTCGACGGACGCGGTGGAGTTGTCGAGAAGGGGTCATCGATGTCCTCCGCTTCGTTCGAGCATCTCTCCTCGTCCGAGCTGCTCTCCTCATCTGAGGCGTTGTCCCCGACGGCGCGCCCTGGGACGACATTGAGCTTCGTGCGACGGACGCGGGACGGCCCGGCCCCTGCGTCACTGTGCTCCCGCAGTGCCTGGAGGTGCTCCACGATCGCACCATCCATGACCTCCGCTGTAAGCTGTGCGCGAGGGAGCTTGGCGAGGACGGGCTCAGCGGAGACCGGGTAGAGCCCACACGTGCGAAACCCCGCGATTAGGTTGTCCGTGTTGAGCACTTAAACGAGCTCCTTCAGCTTGCTCGGGAACATGGTCTTGGGGAGGGTGGTGTTCTTCTTGCCCGAAACCGTCACTCGCCATTGGTTGGTGATCGATCTCCACTTTCGCTTCAGGGGGCCGAAGAATGCCACGTCCAGCGGCTGGGTTAAGTGCGTACTGTTCGGAGGTAGGCACAGGAACCTGATGTCCTTGCACGAGCTCACCACCCTCTCTGATAAGTGGGACGACAGGTTGTCGCCGATGATTGCTTTCGTCCCCGCCTTGTGGCGGAGGTACGGAAGGCATATCTTGAAATACCAATCCTCGAATGACTTTTCGTCGAACCATCCGGAAGACGCGAATGTGTACATGGCGCCGGTGGGGCCGCCTGTGGTCCATTCCTCATAGAAGTTGTGCGCTTTGTAAACCACGTACGGCGGAAGCAGGTGGCCTGCCGCCGTTCCCGCGAACATAACAGACACCCCGGCCTTGCTGTGGTTTTTTTTACAGCATCAGGGTACTTCATGCCCCTCTTCATGATGGCCTTCTTGCGCCCCGGGTCATCCGTCATTGCGGTTTCATCATAATTTATCAGGTTATCGGGGGCGACGCCGTCGAGCGACTTCTCGACATTCTTGAAGTACTCATTGATGATGTCAGCATTGGCCTTGACCCGGGAAACCTTGACATTTCCCGCCATGCGCGACGTCAGCCGGTTCCGGGACATGAAGCCCTGGATCCAGTCCTAGCCAGACACGTTGTTCTGGAACTGCGGATGCTTGACGCCGCTGCGGTCCAGGAAGTTTTTGACAAGCATCTTGACGTCTACCGCCGTGCAGGCGAAGCCCCACTCAGCGAGTTGGTTCAGCCTTGCAGCCAGGTGCAGCTCTTCCTCGTTGTTGAGGGCACAGGGCCGCTCTGGCTTGGCTCCATGCGCACCAGCTAACTTGTTGGCCAGGGTCTGCCGGTTTATGCCATGCACGTTCGCCGCTTGACGAATTAAGACGCCAGTCTTGACATCGTCCATAGCCGCCTTGATGTCCTCATTGGTGAAGTTCTTGTTCGGGCGCGGCATCCTGCCTACCTGAGGGATATGAGCAATGAGCATCTTACAGCATGTATAAGTAAATGAGTAGGCATTAAGCGAGGATGAATCCTTAAAAAACGTTTAGAAACAATGAACAACAACCACCACCGACTCTCCCAACAAATTACGTTGCGCATGAAGGGGGAGGGGGTTGACGAAGCATAACGGAGGCATACCTACCAGCCAATGCTAAGAACACTAAAACGTGCGTAGCCAGGGGGAAGGGGCTGAAAAATCTAAAAAATGCGTAAGGTAATTTCTGTACAGCCACTAAAATACCGTGGATTCTTCCAAAATGTGGGGCGGTGTCATTTTGTTGCAATCAAGGAATGGCTAAAGTTACCCTGAAATTTAAAAAATGTCCGTCTAACTTTAGCCACCCCACCTACAGCCACAATGGATGACTGAATCGTCTAAAACACGGTTGGCACTAAGACACGAGGGTACAAGCATTACATTGAGGCACTTGACTTCACATACGAGCACTTAGGAGCACACCCAGGGTACCATCAAACCACCCTATTTTTCGGAGCATTTTGGAGCCCAGTGTGAAGATCCTGCAGTGAGAAATTGTGAGAATAAAATGATTAAAATTGCCTTGACATTTACCGCCTAGGTCATGTACTTGCCACCAGTAAAACTTATATTCTCATTGTTTTAGCACACGCCGCGCCAGACGTACCAAAATCGCATTCCCCGTTTTGGCCAAAGTTACTCCGATGGCTAGAGTTAGCCTGATTGCCGGTACTATTTACAATTATTTAACCATGAGTTACAAAATCACTTTTCGCGCGCGCAGTATCACTGACAATGTTCACGTTGTGTGACGCTCAAGGCGTCCTGGTAATGTTCAGTCCGGATCCGGGCGTTGGAACGTGGGTCACCGTCCCATGCCTCCAACGCTCAGTAGCGTCTTACTCGCTTCGCTCACTCGCAGTTTGACTACTGGTTGTGGTCACTACCCGACCGGCTGCGACGTCTCTCCATATGCTCATGGAAGAGTATGTCGCGTCGTATTATGTCCTGTATATCCGCGGGCAGCTGTATGACCAACGCAGTCGACCCGCCCCTAAATTCCAATTCCAATATCCGCGGGCAGCTGCGATGGCGGCGGGTGAGTCAGTTCACCCGCAGTGGCTTCCGGTTGGCCACCTGCTAGCCCGGCTGAGTCACCGCTCAGGCCGCCAGTAGCACCTGCAATGGAGGTATTCGCGTTGTCAGCGGCGCCGATCGTCGGCGTCTCTTCGGTCGCCGGATCCCCAGCGGCGTTCAGCAACACCATTCCGGTCGTCGAGTCCTCGGGGGTGCCAAGCGTGGCGGCAGTCCGAGGGGTCGAATCACAGGGGCCGTCTGCCCCGTGGTTTGTGGCGTGCTCGCAGGCGTCACACCAGTCACCATAGTGCCTGTATGTGTGCGGCTTCTGACTGCGCGGTCTCGGCCGTCCCTGCAGCAACCGCGGTGGCGGTGCTCGTCACCCCTGATTGTCATCTCGAGTTGTCAGCTCGATGCTGGCTCATGGTCAGCACGTATGACGATGATGTCTTCACCAGGCGGGATGGGTTGGATTGAAGTTTCCTATGAGTTCCGGGTACAGAGATGCGGTGCTCGGTTCAAAGATGTGGGAGTAAATGTCCGGCGTTTGATTTTGACCACCAGATACATTTGACTAACTGTTGTCAGTATGTCACATTAGACATCAGGATAGGTGACATGATCGGGACTGATCATGTCTAGGCTGCATGATCGGGAAAGGGTAGATGTCTGGAATTAAAATGTCCCCCACAGGAAGCTGCTTTGCTACATACTACTCGTTAGACATATTCGGGCTGGATTACCGAGTCCACCTGCGACCAAACAACATGAGAGGTTGGCAACGCGATATGGCCAAGCAGTAGAATGCGTTATATAAGAGCCCACGGTTCTTCTTCCGTTGGGCGGATTATAAACAAAGCAATGCTTGCCGCTGTTGTCTCGAAGAGTTCATGTGTCCACGGCGAATTATCCCAATGAGCGAATCTGACATCACTGCATACCGAGGGAGGGTCACATCATTGTCGTTTAGTCAGTCTCGTTGGCAGCGTGACGAAGTCCAGGAGGCTCGCGTAGCGATATCGCCTGTTCGAAGTATGGCGTTACGTTTGGCTTTATATTTAACTGTTAATACAGACAAGGGCCGAAAGATGACTGTCGACTGAAAGTCGACTGCAATTTGGTACCTTCTGTCGACAGTACAAGAACGGTTTACAACAGCAGGTACGATCTGTGCGCGCCGGCCGTTCGGTCCGTTCTCTCTGCAATGTCCCCCCCCCCCTAGCCCGTAGATGGCTCCACCTTCGGCCACCGTGATTGGCGGCCGCACTAGTAACTGGGCACCATAGCCCGCCGGCGATTGGCGACACACATTTTGGCACACCTCCGAACAACATGGCCGACCCCGCTTGGCGTCACATCATGCGGAAGTAACGCATTCTGGGGACGTAGCCCGGAATGCAGTGTTATCTAAAAAGCCTGGTCGATGTCAAATCGTCTGGGGTTAGCGGTCTAGTCATAGCATCATGATAGCAGTGGGCGCCACCTGTTTGCCGACTCAATCGGCGCATTCCTGTCGGGTGAGGGCCACACAACATAACTTAAAATGAACAATGTTACATCCTTCATGAATTCAGCTATGCGCACGAATGAATTAAGCGAATACAAACGAACCAATGAATTTAACATAACAAACGAACAAATTGATGGACTCAAACGAAGGAGTCCAAAAGACGCAACTTCACAAACTGCGCTTGATATGGTCGCGTATGCCCGTGGCAGCCCTACTGTCTTCGGTTGGACGACACCTTGCTGTAGGTGGCTGTTCGCTGGTAGACTTCAGTTCGGCTGCACGCAGTGCATCTGCTGGCAAGTCGTCGTGGTAAGACTATACCACGTTGTGCAGGATCGCGGCTGCGAATGCTATCCGCAGGACGAAACGTCATCTGTGTTCAGACGGCTTCAATACGCGTCGCCACCAAGACTTGAGCCGCCCAAACGCGTGCTCCACGACCACCCTTACCACGCCAAGCTTCTGTAGTGAAGTCTTCTTCGTTGGCTGCGTGATAAGAGTCTAGAAGCCTCGCGTAGCGATAACGCCCGTTCAAAGTATGGCGGAACGTTTTACTTTATATTCAACGGTTATTGCGAATGAGGGCCAAGAGGTGACAAGTGCGGACAGCAATTTAGTTCATTCTGTCGACACTACAATGGTTTGCAACGGATGGTATGATCTGTGCGCGCCGGCCGCTCCGTCGGTTCTCTCTCCACAATACAATACCGCCTCATCCAGCCAGGAGGTGGCTCCACCCTCGTTACCATGATTGGCGGCCACACTAGTGACGGGGCACCATTGCCCGCCGGCGATTGGTGACACACACTTTTGCACACCTCCGAACAACATGACCCTGTTCCCCTGACCCCTGACCCTGTTCCATGTTAGATACAAACGATACAAGCGATGTAAGCGATAATTCCTAAGTATAAAACCCTGTTACTCTACTCACTAATTGTACGGAAACACAACGCTCACGAGAGTATACATGTCACTACGTTATTCAGCTAAAGCTCAGTTCATTTCCACTGTGGGCGACCACTACCCGGTTCACTCGTTTGGTGGGTTGGGTGCACGGCCTTCCATGGATTCATGGAAGGCGCGGTCTCTCCTCTCTTGTGCTTCTCTCGCGCTTGGCGGCAGCACCAGCGACGGTATCTCCGGTGCCGGTACGGGTGGCCGACCCTGGCCCCAGCCCTGTAAGCGGTGGGCCAGCAGGAGCAGGCCCGTAAGCGCCAAGAGCCGACGGGCAGCGGGGGCTCTTGGCGGGGCGCCACGTCGTCGCCGACTGCCTCCGCGCCGACGTCATCGGCGCCTGGAACCTCGGCTGCTGGTGCCGCGTCTCCAGACGGGCTCCGGCGGCAACACCCATGGTGCTGCCCGAGGCTGGGGTCGCAGCCGGTGCACCAATCCGGCTGGTGCCGATAGCTTGTCAGCTTGGTTGACCGGAGTCCTGGGAGGCCTTGAGGGCCGTACCGGTCGTAGGGCAGTGGTGTACGTAATGTGCGCATCCTCCGGTAGAGGTCTATCGGGAGGAGGCCGAGTTCCTCCCAGGTGGCCTCCGATGGGAGGAAGCCACTCCACTCCACCAAGTATTCTTTGTCCCTGACGCCCTGCCTCCGGGCGACGACACGTGTGATCTCTAACTCCATAGTAGACGTGCTGCTCGGTGGACGTCCTGCGGCAGTCTGACGTGCTCGTCAGTTCAGGTCCGGTTGTCGGCTCGGGTGTCCTCTGGTCGCGACCGAACAATGAGGACGGCTTCACCGGGTATCTCGGGGTTAGGGGGGATAAGGTCAGAAGAGTTGGTGTCGGGAACGGAGCTTTGTTTGCGTTTCACAATCCAGCACATGGTGATGCCTGCCGTGGCAATCACAATTGTTCCCGGGACTATCAATGCTGAGTAACCCAGTCTAGGATGATGTCTAAGGTCTCGGATAGTTTGTAGCCGGAGTTTCAGTTGGGAGATTGGGATATCGAGGTCGGGTAGGCTAGACAGGACATCAGTCCCAGGGCTATGTTCAAGGTGGAGTAACTGTCCGGAGAGTTTGTTCAGTCAGCTTGGCCAGCCGGGTCAACTGCTTACGTAACGATTTGACACGGTCGACGTCTAGTCGAGACGTCTTGGTTTTGACTGTGGGGACTCTGAAGTACTTTGAAAGCAAGGAACAGCCGTTTCTCAAATGCACCACCTGTACATGTTTTGTAGTGGTAACGTCGGAGGTGTCATTTCTGTAATGAAGTCTCCTTCGTTGGCCGCGTGAATAGTCTAGGACCGCGTTGCGATAACGCCAGTTTAAAGATGACGGTACGTTTAGCTTTATATTGTTTAGCTGTACTAGAGGGCCGAAATTGTGACAAGTGTCGACAGACAATTTTAAACTCCGTCTGCCGACACTACAAGCAACGGAAACAACGGCAGGTAAGGCCTGTGCGCGCCGGCCTCGCTCTCGGTTCTCCTCCACAATCCATTTCCACACCGTCCAGTCGGGAGGTGGCTCCGCCCTCGGTGCCATGATTGGCGGCCAGACTAGTGACGTGACATCATTGCCCGCCGGTGATTGGTGATGCACATTTTGACACACCTCCAGACAATATGGCCGCTAGTGGTGATTCACAAGTACTCATATGCCGGCCACGTGCTGAAGGCACATTCCGGCGTTCCTAACCTATCTACAACGGATGCAAGTCGGTGCACATAGCCACAACATTTTGATTACAGTCATCGAGTGAATCAGACAGCATTCCTTTCAGCGAGGGCCAGAAGCATGATGAATCCTGAACTACGTTACACCACAACACGCGGCCTAAACAGGTTGGATTATCACGCACACGTGAAATCCTAACCTCCACTAGATTATCATGGCCGTTTAATGACACCGACTTCCAACATCACGCTACAGTAAATGTTCATTATTTTCATAAACTTTATTACACTTCTGACCTCAGGTCCTACGCGGATTAGTCTAAGGGGTTTGATGAGGCTACCCCTGACCCTGATCCATGGGCGTAGGAACGTTTTGAATGGTGGTGGGGCCAGCCTCATGTGGCAAAAACGCATGTTCGCGGAAAAGTGGTGGGGCCAAGAAAACTTTGGCCCCATATTATCAAAAATCCAGACCCTCGTGATAAAATTTCACAACGGATTTGAGCTCCTTGTGCTTTGGTCTTCCTCTCCAGATATAAAACTTCCAAATATTAATTTATTTGGCAAATTTAGGAATTATTTAGAATGAAAAGTGGTGGGGCCATGACCCCAGTGGCCCCACCGGTTCCTGCGCCTATGCAAAAACGGATACATTTGCATAGGTATAATTATTAGGAACATGCACCTTATCCTTAGGAGCCCTGCAGGTAAATAGAATGTAAGTAAATAGTCGACTATCTAGAATATACGAAGGAAGCGAGGGAATGCTATGCTATGTACCGTTTTATTTGCCGAGGATTAACCAAAATATAACCGATGTCCGGAGTCCCAAAATCAATATCTCCGACGTCCAATACCCCATGTAGGGAGACCACCGAGGAAGTGTGGTCGGCGACCACCTTATTTTTTACCCCTGTACCTCCACCTCAATAACTCCGTCTCTGGCTTTAACCACAAAATCAAATGGAGCAGTACCATTACACATTTATTACTTCATCCAAATTTCCTTTCAAAATTACAGGCATGTACTTTTTTAGTTGTCAATCATGCCATTTTCATTAAGATTGATATTTCCATCGCAACTAAAGAGTATCTATCCCTGGCGATTCGAGGCCCCAAGCACGAAGATTGAGTGCCGGGGCACCAGGGATTTTACGAATAAACGAGCCACGACCACGGAAACAAGCAGTACAGGACTTAGCTCCATCCTAGCACAACATACACTCCGTACCTGGTTTAGCAAGCATTGCTTAGCATTTCGGAATAGTCGCAGGGTATATCTCGCAGACAGAGTGCCACAGTGATGTCCAACCTGGATTACACGCCGAAGAACGAGTGACGCCGATCATTTGCTGCGAAGAATTCCGAGGCAATGGCATCCACATCCAGCTCGTCGACGCGCTGACGGTGCACAGTGCACACCATCGCAGCGTTAAGTCGGGCCTGACCCATGGTAGAGCGGAGATACGACTTGATGCGTCGGAGACAGGAGAAAGAGCGCTCTGCCGTGGCCGTTGTTACTGGTACAGTAAGGTACAGCCTTACCAGCGTCAGCACTTCGCTCATCATGTTACTGAACACTGTACCACCCGACTGCTTTGCCCCCACGAGAGCCTGAATCACTTGGTGCACGCTCTTTCCTCCGTCTCCAACCACATCAGGTAGCATTTGCAGCTGCACTTCCAATCGTGCAAGGTCCAGATCGCCGCCATACAGATCCTTTACGGCGACGGGGACGGTGAAGTGCCTTCCCGCACTCGCATCCTCCAACAGTCGCTCCACCTCGCGCACTTTCTGGAACGTCGGTTGCAGGAACCTTTCCTTGAGCTGAGTGGTCAGTGTGTCCAATATCTCGAAGAATTGGCGTCGATGTAGGTCTTTCACGGTGGAGTCGTGGTACTGTCCACCGCCGTCTAGTCGCATGGGAACTTTCCGCTTTCGAGGCAGTTTGGGACCATCCACACCTGCTGCCGCTGCCAACCTTTCAGCTCTCTCGAACATCCTGTCGAAAGACTGAGTTGAGCGCATCCCCTCATAGCGCTCGCACACACGTTTCACCGCCTCCTGTGTGTTTCCCACTGTCGCTGTCGCTGACTGGAGGCCACGCGACAGGTCCTCTGCTAGAGAGAATACCTCGATCGCAATGAGCAGCCCGATAAACGTATCGAACTGCTCCATGAGCGCCAGCATTCCTCCTGCTTTTCGACCATGATCGTCACTTGCCTCAGAGTCAGCACTGACTTCCTCCAGGGTGCTCATCACGTGCTCGTAGTTATCCACTACGCTTCGCAGCGACGCGGTACGGCAGGTCCATCGCGTGGGGCACAACGGCCGCAGAGTGCCGCCAGCTGACTCTGCGGACAGCGTCACGCGTCGGAGTGCTGCGGCCGTCTTCGGCGAGTTTCTGACAAAGGATGTCAGCTCATTGGTAATATCCAGGGCATTTCGAATAATCTTGTTTTTCCTGGCTGCCTCCTGCAACGCCAGATTTGTACAGTGTGCCAAACAATGGACATGCAGGGCTGATGGACACTCTTCGCTGATCCTCGCCACCACTCCTTTCACTCGCCCCTGCATATTTGCAGCCCCATCGTAGGCTTGTCCGCGACAGCGACTCAGCGGCAGCTCCATACGCACCAGTGCGTCCTTAAGCGTGTCCGCAAGTACTTCACCGGTGGTTACCTCGGTGTGAATCAGTTCCACGGGATCCTCGTTGATCTGCAGATTGGCGTCCACCCAACGTATGGAGAGGCTGACCTGCTGTTTGAGTGACAAGTCAGTGGCCTCGTCTGCTAGAATAGCAAAGAACTTTGCCTCTCGGATGTCTTTCAGCATGTTGCGCAGAAGTGCGTGCCGATCGAACGAATCAGCTCGTTCTGGATCACGGGAGACAGGTAGTGATTCCAGTTGTTGAGCTCTGGCACGTCCTTCTTTCTGATGAGGAGGAGTTGGCTGAGGTTCCCGTCCATTTCGTGTTTCCCCCTTATGGGAATGTTTTGTCGCAACAAGTATACCAGAGTCTCGATTACTTTTTCCAGGTATTTTCTGCGCCGGGACTGCTCCTCGCTGGTCTGCTGAGACAGAAGCGCAGAGATGGTCTGCTGTTTCTCTTTCAGTTCTTTCGTGCATGCCTCATGGTGACACATTGAGTTTTCATGCGTTTTGAAACTCTCTTGCGCCTTCTTCCAATTGTTGAAGCCATCTTCCACATACGCAGCCTCTTTGTTTTTGCTCATCGTTAGCTTTCCGAGCTTGTGCTGCCTCCGGCATACATGACAGAAAACCTTTCCAGACTCTAAGCAGAGGCTTAGCCACGCATAATTATTGTACCATTCGGGACAAAATGATCGCGTTCGTCCGCCCTGATCACGCGCAGTCTTTGAGAGCGTGGCAGTGTCGGTCGGTTGGTGGGGATGGACCGTGGAACAGCAAGGCGATGAGCATGGTGGAACTGAAAACAGGAAATACGACTAATTACCAATTATTTATATCTTTATTTTCACACAAAAATTGCGAGTCTTGGTATTCCAGCAGCTGTGATCATTGACTGTGCGATGGTAACAACAGCAATTATATTTTTATGCACAACATGTTTTTCACTGGGTTGTTCTGTCGATTGTTTTGCCTGCAATTCATTTATATTGTTTGAAACAGCTGTCTTATTGCACCACTTTGCAGGTGTGAATTACCTTCATTTATAAAAAGGTGCCACAAGTAATGCTTCTCATGTTCATGGAGATATTGACCCAGGGGCGCAGCCAGGACTGTCCTAAGGGGGGAGCAAGGTAATGCTAAAGGGAGGGGTAGACTGTTGCTGATGGGCAGTTCCAATGGTAAAAAAAGAGAAAAACATCGGTCGTAACGGGGGGGCAATTGCCCCCTCCCCCTGGCTGCGCCCCTGTATTGACCTCAAGTCCTCAACACAACCAAAAATCAGTTAGCTATACCACCTGTGCAGATACACTACTTCCATTATAAGGCCATTGCTTCTTTGCTTCACTGGCTGATTAGATAACTTTAAGCAGAATAGGTTATGAACTTAATGTCATTTCTAGGATCTTGCACAAGTCAATCAGCTGCAAACCCCATTATTTCATTTATGTACGTTTAAACCCCTAAGGAACGATAAATGTACACTACTACAGACCTCTCTTAATCGCAATGTGTGACATTTGTGTTGGTACTTGGTACGAATAACATATAAGTGGGGTATGTGCAGTAAAATAAGCAATATCGGATTTGACCAAATTAATTAACTGCCTCACTTTGGATGATATAGCACATTAGACATTTACATTCGGTGTAATGGAATTCAGAAACACATTAAGCCTATTACTGCTGGCGGGGGCCTTTAAGGCCTCCCTCAGGTTTTTTGCTAGTTTCTCCGGAACGGCTGGCGATAAAGACCTGAAACCTTCTGACTTTCTTTATTGGTCCTTTTGACAGGTTGTGTCAAAATTTTAACCCCGGGTCACGTCAGGTCAGGTCACCAGATCAGGCCAACTGAGGTCACCTCATTTCAACTTTGGGCCCCATCGTACCCACACGTTTACACCGGTCAATTTAAAAATTACCACACTTCATGGCCCTACAGAGATGTATAACATATAGTTCGGTTTTTTCTCTAGCGTTGACCTGACGTCAGGTGACGAGGTGACCTCTCCAATTGGAATAACATGGGAAAAATAAAAATGACACTGCCAAAGCCACAAATATGATCAAAACGGCTCACAACTTTCAGAATCATGTTCACTCCCACCTTTTCACAGATTCCCGGGGTGAAATTTGACGGTTTCCCTTTCTGAGGTCATCCGAGGTCACCAGGGCTCAAAAACCGTTTTTGGACCACTGCTCTCTGCCACATTGAGCTAGAGCGTCAAACTCAACGCCATTGTGTTTGTTTTATCACCAGCTTTCATATGATACGCAGCTTGACCCCTTTCGGTGACTTTAGGTCATCGTAGGTCACGTGACCTAAGCTCAACAGTCACAATTGACCTGGCTAGGGTAGACTATATATCATTCGAACCTTCTTAACAAGGCGAACACGATGACGTTGAGTTTAAGTCTATCTGAATTAGGTGAAAAGTTATTGGCGAAAAACTTTGCGTAACCTCTATATGGTCGATGACCTCTGGAGGTCAAACCATTGACCTGAGGTACAAAATTCCCGAAATACTTTTTAGAGTTCACGGTACGAGCTATCCAGCGCCATTTTCGGATTTGCGCTAGGAAGCATAGATCGCCAGATCTTACGGGGGCCGAATAGGCCCCCCGCCAGAAACTGAACCTCGTAAGGCCCGCCAGTAATAGGGTTAAGTCACCAAAACAGAAATTAAAAGTAGGTATGCATATCAAACCGGCAAGGAGTTGTTCACATTACCTGCAGCTGCCGGCGATATCCCACTGTTTGCCGATTTGCCGAAGACAAGCTCTATCTTTCCCTCAGCATCAGTATGCAGGTCAGAGGGGCTGCTTGAAGAAGCGGATGCTGGCGCAGAAGGAGACGTGGGTTCTGGCACAGGATGCGTTGGCGTAGGCAAACACGCAGGAGCAGACGGTGCAGGTGTAGGCGCAGGAGCGGATGGATTATCCAGGGTGGACTGTGAATAGCAGCATGTGATAAATATCCATCAATGAAGGGACTTCTATGAAGCAACTGCAGTTGACAATATTATGATAATTCAATTAAAATTAGGACATCACCACTGAGTGAATCCGTACCGAGTGTTGCCGATGACGATTCGTAATACGGATCGAAAGCGCTCCAACCAACATGTTCACATAGTGGTGATGTCCTAATTTTAATTCAATCTACGATGCCACTAATTATGAATTTGGAGAAATTATGCTAATTATTATTATTGCTATAATTATTAGTATTATTCGAAGTGACGAAACAGGTAACAGGTATATCGGTATACACATACATCGCTACAGGTATATACAGGCATATCGTTCAGCATAGCAACAGTGAAGAGTGAATGTTGGCATGGCATAAAGTGCCTAATGGAAAAACGTAGTTTTTCATTTAGCTGCATAGGTAAGTAGCGCGATCAACTGTTTGTTGATGCATAATTACATCCACCCTTACTTACCTTTTTCGCGAAGAAACTTCGTATGTCCATCTTCAGAGCCTCTAGCACAACCAGAGGTACAGGATGGTGAAGCAGTTGGTCATGGAATAGTTTTTTTTTTTTTTTGTAAAACACGATTTCTGGAAATGAAGAGGAACCCTTAGGATATCTGCCAGCATCCGCCACCTTATGTTATTATTACATTTATACAACACAAATAAAAATGGCATTGGGTGGGGTAGACAGTTGCTCAATGGTGAGTAAAACTGTATGTATAAAACAAATATCTGAAGCTAGATTAGTCAGATTGCTTGATGCTCCCTCATGTGTTAGGAAAGTGGTGACTGGTGCAGTGGCGACGCCACGGATTTTGCCCAAGAGGGGCAAATTGCCCGGACGAGTGTCGTCAACCGGGGGAGGGCGCGGTAGAAGAAAAAGCCAAACTAGTGACTGGGGCCGCATATATATCGTTATGTGCGGTTTTTTGTTTGTTATTATCGCCTTCCGGTTAGGACGTGTGAGTGTAAAACACCTTCTGGTAGCCGAAATTTTGCCTTCCGGTAGCCGGAAATTACCCTTCCGGCTAGAGTGTTTTTCGCTTTTTTTCATACCATGTGGGAGGAGGATGGTAGATGCGATTTCCAGCTAAGTATTACGTAGCTGATGGGATTTCAGGTTTCAAGAGAGATGACATGACCTCCCCGGTTAAAATTGACATGTGTGTGTTTTTTTTTTTAATGAAACGACTGAAATTCGGTGAAAAGCAACGTGAACTTGCCTCAAATATGGAACCCGCATTACACACAAAAGTTGTGGAATGTAGGTGTTGTGAAAGGAATCATCACCCAAATGAGTACAAAATGCATACCAGCACCAGGACATAACAACTTTGTCACCCATTTGTCAGAGGTGGCCCCTCATGTCCGAGGAAGTTCATCCTCTCATGGCATTGGAAGAAGGATGTTAGCTAGATACACCTATTGGTAAACTCATCATTTATCAAGTTTAGAACAGGGTCCATATTCATCCATAGATTGTTGATAAAGCAGAACTTTTCTACTTCACCAACAAAAGATATCTGGTGGTCTAGCATGTGCCATTCTATAGACCAAAGTTAAAAGTGGAAAGTAGGCAGTGGCACATTGGTGCACATGTCTGAGGAATATCTAAGGTCCCAATTCCCATTTCCTGGATCTGCAACTAGACGTATTTATTGCTAAGATCACAATAGTACAAATATGAACAATCCTCATTCACACAGACCATGGCATAGGCGTAGGAACAGGGGGGGCAGGGGGCCATGTCCCCCACTTTTCAGTCGAAACAATTCCTTAATTTTGCCAAATATTTTGCTACATAGAAGTTTTATATCTGAGGAGAAAGACCAAATCATAAGGAGCCCAAATCCGTTGATACATTTTATCAGGATGGTGTGGATTTTTTTAAAAATAAATATAATACAGGGCCAAAGTTTTCTTCGCCCTCTCCCCACTTTTCGGCACATTGCTACGCCCATGGTCACCAAGGGAGTAAGTGGCAGATGGGTCGTGACCCCACCACTCGTCCCAATCATGACAATAACCATGTCTTCTCCCGGCCTGAAACGCGAGGCAAGGTAAAAGATACTCTTTCACAGTGCTGGGCATCGCGGAATTATACTTCGCGATTCCGCGATCGCAGACTACCAAAAATCGATCGCAGAAATTTATTAAATTTGAATAAATTCCGCGATCGCGATCGCGGATTTTTTCCTTCTTAAATTCCGCGATTTTTAGTCCGCGATCCAAAATGTAAAGCTAGAAAAGACAAAAATTGTCCCGCGCTACCGCTTTACCGCTTATTGACTTCATTTCTTTGAAGAAATGCGCGCATAAGCGGTAAAACTTCGCTGGGGTGCTTTTGGGTGCTGAAAAACTTCGCTAGCGATTACCGATGGCGGAATTAACGATCGCGGAATTTTAATTGAAAATTAAATCAATATTCCGCGATCGCGGAACGCCAAATTTTCGATAGCGGAATACCAATCGCGGACCACCTATTTTCGATCGCGTGCCCAGCACTGATCTTTCATGACAAATGGCAAATAGGGGAGAGTTGGGTAAGACGGGCATGCTAGTGTTTGACGCTTCATATCTCAGGAACCGGTGCCACGATAGCCTTGCTATTTGGCCTCAGACATGCCCACACATTTATGCAGGTATGTCCGAGGTTGCAACAGTTTCCATGCATTAGTGTGCAAATGGGAGCGTTTCCCGCAAGAGTCTGCAAAAACCCGTCTTACCCCACCAGGTGGGGTAAGATGGGTTTCCATGTGGGGCATAACGGGCATACATTTATCTGATCACATATATGTGTTTTTGCGCGCTTTAAATCCTGAAAAGCAAGACGATATGTTAGCGATCATGATAGCATAATAGGCGAATGTTCCTTGGTCAATAAATGTACATTCTCAACGACATAGGTTTTCATTATAATACATACCTACTGGGGGGCCTAAATTACGAAAATTGTATGTATCTGAACAGCTCTTGTTGCTTTTGTATTAGCCTTGTTGCTATACTACTGACATGAACCCTCGACCCGATTTTTGTATCCATATATATATATATATATATATATATATATATATATATATATATATATATATATATATATATATATATATATATATATATATATATATATGTAAGCTTCCGTGCTGTATTTCATTTTAAAACGGCATCTGTATTTCAGAGAAACGCTTTACGAAACGAAACTCCTGTGAAAATGCAGGCTGATTTGTGAATGCCAAATGCACACAGACAGCTTGATAATCCAAAGGACTCAAGCTGAACAAGCTACGCAAGCTGCCAAACTGAACTCAGGCAGGAGCGTAAATTCAAAATGAGATCGAAGACAACCAAACATGGGTGCCTGAACTTCCACAAATCACATATTTCTTCGGCGATAAACACTACATTTTGAACGCCAAATGTGTATTAGAAACATGTGAATCATCAACGGATTTTGGCTGTGATTATTCGAAAATTTTGTGATCAAATAGAGAACAAATCATGACGTATGTGACAATCGGCTCAATATGCACATCAGTTCATAAAGCCAGCTCAGGAGGAGCAAAACTCGCACTCGAAGCTGGTGTCGTTGTCACCCAATCCAGCACATTCATCATGAGCCCATTTTTTGCAGCCAGAGCAGCAAGCCCATCCTTCACCGGCGACTGAATCACCGAAGGCTCCTCGACAGTATAAGCAGGGAACCATTGTTTCGTCTTCTTTTTTGCGGCTCTTCAGCCCCCTTGTCTTCGGCTTTTCGACTAGTTTTGCCTTTTTCTTTGCGCCTCCTGTCTTCTTTGATGATGATGATTGTGCCAGGCTAGCTTCCAGTTCCTTTTTGCTTGGAGAGCTGGTGAGAATGACTGGCGCCGATGGTTTCCTCTTCTTCCTTGAAGAAGCAGAGGGTCCTGGGAGGTTTGCCTTCGGAAGCGGCAAAACATCCGCGGGACTGTACTCCAGCGTGCCCCTATCTGCCGTGGTCGGTGACCCAATCGCTGCCGTGGTCGGTGACCCGATCGCTGCCGTGGTCGGTGACCGAATCGCTGCCGTGGTCGGTGACCCAATCGCTGCCGTGGTCGGTGACCCGATCTCTGCCGTGGTCGGTGACCCGATCTCTGCCGTGGTCGGTGACCCGATCGCTGCCGTGACCCGTGTGTCACTCGCCATGCTTGAAGGCTCATTATATGCGGAGCTGGAGGCAGCAGGAAGCGGCATGTCGGTTGCTTCAGACGGAGCGTAGTCCTCCTCACCAAAGACGTGTCTGTCTACAGGGTAGGCCCCGCATTTCTTGAAGGCGTTGATTGCTGTGGATGGCGTTGCAGCCCTGAGGTAGGCCTCACAGAACAGGCGGGCGATCTGGTACAGTGTGACCACTCGGCCAGGATTTTGCCGGAGGAACTTCTCGAGCGCTTGCGCATAAAACGTACTCAGCGGTTTCATGAAGCCTACGTCGAGTGGCTGTAGCCGGTGACTCGTGTGTGGCGGAATGACTATAATAGTCACGTGGTTGGCTCTCGCGAGTTGGATCACGTCCAGATTTCTGGTGTGTGTCAGATGACCGTCCAGTATCAGAAGCACTGGCTCTTCTGCACTAGGCTTGGCGTGTCGCAAGAAGTGCTCGAACCAACGTGTGAAAATGGCCGTTTGCATCCATCCCGATTGGTGGTACTCAAACGCCGTCCCAGGTGGCGCACCCTCCTCTAGGCTTTTGTTCACTCTGGCCCTTGGGAGTATCATCATGGGTGGCACGAAGTTTCCCATTGCCGAATATGCATACAACTGCCGTCGTCAGCTCCCCTCTTTCCGCTGAAGTCAAGCTGCCGACCTGCTTCTTCCCCTTTTGCGCAAGTACCTTGCTTGGCTTGCTTTGAACAGTCGTAACACCGGTTTCGTCCACATTGTAGACGGCATGTGGACCCTTCACTCGCTCGCTTGCTTCCTCCAGGAGGTCAAAATACTTGGACACAACTGGCTTGTTGAATCCTTTGGCGCGTGCTGCTGATGTCGCTTCCGGGGTTCTTAGGGTCAGGTCCTTGTGACGAGTCAGAAACCGCGCAGCCAATCCTTTCCTGCCATGCCATCCTTGAAATTGTTGGTAATGTTGTTCTTCTGAGCGTACTGGAAGGTAAGCCGACGAACGTCGGTTGGTGTCAGACCAAAGAACATGCTTTCCATCTTGAGAACATGTTCTTTCAGTTGTCTTTCTTGCGATGGATTGAAAACAGTTTTCTTGGGCCCTAATGGCGCTTTCAGCGCACACTTTCCCCACACCCGACGCTGCAATGTGCTCCTCGGCACGCCGTGTGCGGTTGCAGCACTCAGGACGGACATGCCCCGATTCACGGCTTCCACCGCTCTTAGCATCGAGTCCCTCGTCCATTGACCTCGTGTTGTTTTCCGCTTGTATACTCGAGTCATTGTTTCTGAAGAAGAGAGGGAAGCTCGATTAGGAATTTAAGGATTGGAAATTGCTAGCAGAGTCGGATCCAAGGAAATGGCGATCGGGGCTATCATTGGCCGTCAAATATACTACAACCACTTTAATCTTTGAAGGCTGGATATGAGGGTCATTATGCTAGAAAGAGTGAATAAGGTCAAATGTAACCTTTCCCCCATTAAACCTGAAAAGAAGGAAAAAGTAAGAGTTAAAACCATGGGCGTCGCCACCGGGGGTGGGGGTCAGGGGGGGTCGGACCCCCACTTTGAAAATCAGGGGGGTCGACCCCACCAAAACAACCGGTCAATAATACAAACAACACCGGATACCAAGCCGACGACATCGCTTCCTACCCCCCGGTCACAACATTTTCCTAAAACTACCAGACGATAACCCAGGACTCAGAGCCGACATCGCTTCCCGCCCCCTGGTCGACAAGTCCCGTGCCTGGACTGCCCCCCCCGTTTCTAATGGCCCGCCACCTAAGGAAATGGAAATTGGCCTATGAAGCCGATATATCGCTGACGGGGATGGGGGGGGGGGTGGAAAGCGATATATCTGGGGGCCCACCACCATGCACAAATTGGCCCCGTCTAGCGGTTATCTTGCTGACCGGGGGGGGGAGAAGTGATGTCCAGTGATGGGCCCCCTTCTCGACCCTATGAGCCCCATCTCGTCCCTGTGGTCCCCCTCGGCCAGCCCCTGGGGCCCCTCGGCCAACCCCTATGGGCCCCCTCAACTTCCGAAGCCGTTACCACCTCGGAGCCGGTGATGAAAAAACCAACATCCGGCTCCGAAACACTGCTTTTAACTACTACTTTTTCTTCTTTTAGGATTTAACGAGGAAAAGGTTACATTTGATCTTATTGACTCATACTACAACACATTTTGTACAAAAGTAATGTGATGGGGCAAGACGGGCAATTTTTTCATATTTGCCCGTCTTGCCCCATTCGAGCATCACCAAATACAAAACGAGTTCCTTCGTCGCCATCTTTCCGGAACAAAACACCGATATACACAGCTTATCAGACCCCTTCAAATTAAGCCTCTGTGAGAGGCTGGGCGAAAAAGTCTCAAACACACGATCGTAGGACACTACAAAACAATATTTTTTCAGTTCGGAAAGCAATGTACAGTTTTAGTTTATGAATAATATCTCGAAAACGACGGAATGTCCATACCCGTGGCTTTGCTAGCCGAAAGAGAGTCAGCTTGCTAATTGCTTCGCTAAGTTGGGGATAGATGTCGTTACTAGTTTAGACTACAGGCCTGGTGCCCGTCTTACCTACCCTGCCCGTCTTACCCAACTTTCCCCTATGGTATCAAGGGTCATCGTTATAATTAGCATTCATATTATCTTATCATTGACAACTTCAAATAGCCATGCATACATTAATTACCAGTTGTTTCCCACTGGCGGATCCAGGACGGATATTTTTATCGGGTTGGGGGAGGGGGGGGGGCATTTCCGGAAAAATCGCGAAAAACATGGTTTTTACGAAATATCGGCCATTTTGGTTTTGGGGGGCATTTACCCCTAATGCCCCCCTGGATCCGCCAGTGTTGCTTCCACTATTGAGTCAAGAAACCTGCATCCAGCATCAGTTTGGGGCGGGCGGCTTGGGCCAAGGTGCCTTCATACACATTTATAAATCGGGTTTGGGCTAGTTGTCAGAAATGTCTCTTGTGCGCCAAATCAAGCTAGCAATAGACGTAAGTGACTAAACTGCTACAGTCTGTAACAGGGCTGCGGAGTCGATGGGTTTCTGGGTGACTCCGACTCCCACCCCCCAGAGTCGACTCCGACTCCGGGATCGACTCCGACTTGGCCAGTAAAAGCCAGTATCACAAACTCATAAATATAACAGACCGAACTTAATTTTCTGCATCAATGATTGAATGCAATGCCGGCGACGGATAAATGCTCTGCCGGCCTTTTCTCGCGCAGGAAGACGCGGGAAAACGTGCTTATAGCAACGGTTGATCCTCCGTTTCTGGAGATGTTGCTAGTACGCTCGAATTAACATAGGTTTGCACCGGAAAACGGCGAACATTGGTTAGCAAGCTAATGTCACCAGCCCGTGTCCGGCGGAGTCGGAGGTGGCATAATTTTGTCGACTCCGACTCCGCAGCCCCGGTCTGTAAATAAAAGACACGCCATGTGTACCAGTCATCTATATGATTGTTTTAATGGTTTCTCTCATGGTTCTAATAATTACTTTACATCACGTTGTTTTCTTATTTATCTTTGGTAGTTATTGCTCAAAAAGTGGTGGGGCCAGTTAACATTGCTGGCCCCACCAGGTCAAAAAGTGGTGGGGCCATGGCCCCAGCGGCCCCACCGGTTCCTACGCCTATGCCCTGATCCATGTTAGATACGAACGATACAAGTGATAATTCCTAAGTATAAAACCCTATTACTCTACTCACTAAGTATACGGAAGCACAACGCGCACGACAATATATAAGCCACTATGTTTTTCAACTAAAGTTCAGTTCGTTTGCACTCCGGGCGACCACTACCCTGTTCGCCTGCACTGCCTCGTGCGGCTTTACAACTTGTTATGTTCACTGGTCTGGTTCATTGGGTGCCCGGCCTTCCATGAACTCATGGAAGGCGAGGTCCCTTCTCTCCTGTGCTGCCCTCTCGTGGGGCGGCAGCACCAGCGGCGGCATCTCGGGTGCCGGCACGGGTGGCCGACCCTGGCGCCAGGCCCGTAAGCGGTGGGCCAGCAGGAGCTGACGGCGGGTCGGCTCGACGACCGCGACGGGCAGCGGGGAGCCGCGTCGTCGCCGGCGGGGAGCCGCGTCGTCGCCGACTGCCTCCGCGCCGACTGCCTCCGCGCCGACTGCCTCCGCGCCGACGTCATCGGCGCCCGGAGCTTCGGCTGCTGGTGCCGCGTCTCCAGACGGGCTCCGGCGGCAACACCCATGGTGCTGCCAGAGGCTGGGGTCGCAGCCGGTGCACCAATCCGGCTGATGCCGATAGCTTGTCAGCTTGGTTGACCGGGGTCCTGGGTGGCCCTGAGGGCCGTACCGGTCGAATGGCAGTGGCGTGCGCAAGGTGCGCATTCTCCGGTAGAGGTCTACCGGGAGGAGGCCAAGTTCTTCCCAGGTGGCCTCCGATGGGGGGGGGGGAAGCCACTCCATTCCACTAGGTATTCTTCGTCCCTGACGCCCTGCCTCCGGGCGACGACACGTGTGATCTCGAACTCCATGGTAGTAGACGTGCTGTTCGGTGGACGTCCTGCGGCAGTCTGACGTGCTCGTCAGTTCAGGTCCGGTTGTCGGCTCGGGTGACCTCTGGTCGCGACCGAACAATGAGGACGGCTTCACCGGGTATCTCGGGGTTAGGGGGGATAAGGTCAGAAGAGTTGGTGTCGGGAACGGAGCTTTGTTTGCGTTTCACAATCCAGCACATGGTGATGCCAGCCGTGGCAATCACAATTGTTCCCGGGACTATCAATGCTGAATGACCCAGTCTAGCATGATATCTAAGGTCTCGAATAGTTTGTAGCCGGAGTTTCAGTTTGGAGGCTGGGACATCGAGGTCGGGTAGGCTAGACAGGGCATCTGTCTCATGGCTACGTTCAACGTTGGGCAACTGTGTCCGGAGGGTTTGTTCAGTCAGCTCGGCCAACCGGGTCAGCTGCTTACGTAACGATTTGACACGGCCGACGTCTAGTCGAGACGTCTTGGTTTTGACGGTGGGGACTCTGAAGTATTTTGAAAGCAAGGAACAGCCGTTTTTCAAATGCACCAACTGCGCATGTTTTGTAGTGATGAAATCGGAGGTGTCATTTTCGCAAACTAATTGCATTTCTATCGGAGTTCCAGTAATTATCAGCCAGATATTCTGTTGTACTTCTAGTGCCTTCGGGGTACTTTTCTGAGACACAAGTGTTTTGCACTGGGTGTCAATGTCGACTGAGTCGCGAAAGTATAGCGACTTCACACAAGATGACGTGGTAGCAGTGAATTTCTCAGCGCTATGAAAGTGGCAAAACGGTAACTTTTGTTTTAAGCAGATACGTATGTCCTCATCGATTTCAAGATACCGAGTTTTGTCTTTGCTAAGAGCAAGGTACTTTACCTTGCCTATGTCAAATTTTGCTTCTAAGGATCTGTTACGAACCGGTACGTTTGTGTTGAAAATCTCGAACACTTCGAACTGGTCAGGAATAGTCACTACTGGAATGGGCAGCAGTACGTAAGGCGTGGCCTTCACTACTCCCAGGGAGGTATGTATCAGCTGGCAGTATTTATCCAAGTCGTCAGGGTGATAAGGTAGAACCTTTGCGCTAGGTAGGGTGTTTTTGATGGTTGACAGAAGGTCACGAAGCTGTGCTGGCTTGACAAATGATCGGGATAAAATGCCATGAGCCAGAAGGCTAAGATGCAGTTGTAATTCCGAATGCTGTGTTCGGGTTTGTTGAAGAATGTAGGGAAGGTCCTTTGCTCCCTTGAGCTTTTTCTTACATTTCCCCACTTTGTCTGACGTAAACTTCCATTAGGCACGTGATAGACTATGGACCTCAGCGTTACGATAACCCCGGTATAATTATTTCACCAGCTCGCAGCTTCCAATTTCATAGCTCTGATCTCACATCTCTGAGCTCTGAGCCGTCTCACACATATCCGCATCCAGGTCTTCATATATACTCAGTCGGATATCATCTCAATCTCTTGTTAGAAACGTTCACACACAATCTCCAACTTGTACACAGATCGATCTTCAAACATACTACTCCCATCTTACAAGCTTACATCTCGACAGTTATACAGCGTTTACAAACAGTTAGTACCAGACATACCTGCAGCAGTCAGCCAGGGGCGGCTGGCCACAGCCAGCCGCCCTGCGGCGTCCACACAGAAGGAGCGACAGAGAGAGAATCAGGTGAGGTCCAAACAGAGAGCGATCCGTCTCGCTCGGCGGCTATATAGCTTCTCAGGGCAACCGCCCTTGGCCACACGCCAGGAGACACGTCATCGTCACGGGGGTCTGGCCACAGCCCTGGCTCAGACACGGCCGGAAGGCCGGTACAGGTCGCTGGAGCCGGGCGTCGGCCCGAAAATGCTGACTCGGTTCCGACGAGGGCCGGTGACCGCGTCGCCGGCGCCGGACGGACATGTACGGGCGTGACATGAGCCGGGCATGGTAGGTCGACTGATTTACGGGGTCACAACACCCACAGTTAAATATTATATGATTAAAACAGTACGTATCTAGCAACTCTGTTACAACACAACATTGAGGCCGAAAAGGTCGAAGTCAATTTACAGATGAATTCTGAACTCCACTTAGACAAATCACGGCCGTTTACATCACACACGAATAAAGAAACATACATAATACCGCAACAAATTACAAACGGGTTCCTTTGATCGACTGAAGGTCCTACGCGGGTTAGTCTAGGGGTCTTTAAGGGGTACCCATGGCCCTGGTCCATGTTAGTACACCTGATACCAATTACAATTATTTCACTTATAAGTCCTGAATCACTATTCGCGTTCGCAATCACTATGTTCACGTTGTCGGTGTCCTGCCAATGTTCAGTCCGGTTCGGGGCGTTGGAACGTGGGTGACCGCCCCACGCTTCCAACGCCCGGCATCTGTGATCCTTCGGTAGTTTATTCTTTGGGTTGACTCGCTCCGCCCTCCTTGCGCTGGCGATACTCCAGCAGCAGACGTCGGATCACTGCCACACGAGTCTCTCGCGAAGATGTTGTAGGGGTGCTCGTCACAGCCGCGGTGACGTTTTCAGTGGCGGCGCTAGCGTCGGCAGTGGTGATGCTAGCGTCGCCCGTGGTGATGCTAGCGTCGCCCGCGGCGACGCTCTCGTCTGCAGATGCGGCGCCCGTATCGGCAGCGGCGACGCTCCCGTCCGTGGAGGCGGCGCCCGTACCGGCAGCAGCGACGCTCCCGTCCGTGGAGGCGGCGCCCGAACACAGTTGCCGGCCGTTGTCATCTGCGGAGACGACACTGGCGTCCGCAGAGGTGGCGCTCGGCCACAGGCCACCCGAGTGTCGGCCCGGGGCCAACAGGTCGCCGCAAGTGGCACACCTGCGGTCCAGGTGGCGATAAGTTGGCGGCTTCGTCAGCCGCGGGCCGGGCCGTCCTTGCGGCCCGTAGCGGTCCATGGGCAGCTGATAATCGGAGGCCACTATGCGGGCCAGAAGGGTGTCTGGGAGGTGATTAGACACCTCCCAGGTCGCCTGGGATGGGGCGAATCCATCCCACTCAAGGAGGTACTCTGCATTGCCCTCGCAGTCCCATCGGACGGCGAGGACACGCGATATTTCAAAATTCATGACGGCTTGAAGGCTGGTGGCTTGAAGAGCGAAGGCTGATGGCTTGAAGAGCGAAGTTGAAGAGCGACTCGATCGGTGATCCTGGGGCAACTGGCATGACAGACTCGTCACGCCCGATTGTCAGGTCGTGTTGACGCTGGCTCATTGCCAGCTCGGATGACGATGATGTCTTCACCGAGCGGGAGGGGTTGGAGGGTTGAAGGTTGTGTTGCGGGACAGGCGGGAACAGAACTCTGTTTTCGTTTCAGAAGACAATACACGATAACACCTGTTGCAGCTACTAGCACCAATACCACGGGAATGATCAAGGCCGCATGTCCTAATGCTACATGATAGCGGAGTCCACGTTTTGTCTGCAGTTGATAACTGAGGCGAGAGACCGGAATGTCGAGGTCGGGTAACATCAACAGGGCTGCCGTCTCGGGGCCGCTGTCGAGGCTAGGTAGGCGGGTTCGAATGGTCTGCTCTGTCAGCTCGACCAACTGGGCCAGCTGTGAGCGTAAGGAGTTCACTTGATTAACATCCATAAGGGACGTTTTTGAGCTGGCCGTGGGGATTCGGAAATACTTTGAAAGGATCGAGCAGCCATTGTCCAAGTGCACCAAATGTGCGGGGGTGGTCGTGGTGAATTCTGAGGTGCCATTGGCACAAACTATTTGAATGTTCACTGTTGATCCTGAAGTAATCAGCCAAAGATTTCGTTCTACTTCCAAAGCTGTCGGTGTACTTTTGAAAGACACGAGTGCCTTGCACTGCGTTTTGATTTCGTCGGTTTCGTGTAAGTACAAAGATTTCACACAGGACGCGGACGTCGCTGTGAATTTTTCTGCGCTGTGGAAATGGCAAAATGGTAGCTGTTGTCGCAAACATATGTCGATGTTTTCAGATATCTCCATAAAACGGGTGTTGTCCTGGCTGATGGCAAAGAACCTTACGTTTCCTGTTTCAAATTTTGTCTCCAAAGACAAGTTTCGGCAAGGCAGGTTCGTATTGAAGATTTCAAACACGTTGAAGCGATCCGGAATGGTTACAATGGGGATTGGCAGCGTCACGTAGGAACTGGAGTTCACGACGGTCAGTGAGGTATGAATTATCCGGTAGTACTCCTCGTGTTTGTCGGCCCGGTAAGGTAAGGCTTTTCCGCGGGGTAAGGCATTGGCGACACTCGAAAGAATGCTAAGTAGTTGAGCTGGTTTGACCAAGGATCGAGGCAGGATGCCATGACCCAAAAGGCTAAGTTGCATCTGCAATTCCGAAAGTTGCGTGCTAGCCTGTTGAACGAAGGCTCGAGCGTTTTCAGTTACCTTTGTAACTTGGTTTTGAAGCGAAATGTAAGTTTCAAAGTTTTGCAGTGCAGTATGTTCCATATTGGAGACTTGGTAGGTCAGATTGTTCACCAACCGGCTGATCCGATTGATCGCCTCGCGGTTTGTTTGTATTTCCGCGGTGTATTTGTATTTGTATTCCCGCATTTCTTGAAGGCGTTGATTGCTGTGGATGGCGTTGCAGCCCTGAGGTAGGCCTCACAGAACAGGCGGGCGATCTGGTACAGTGTGACCACTCGGCCAGGATTTTGCCGGAGGAACTTCTCGAGCGCTTGCGCATAAAACGTACTCAGCGGTTTCATGAAGCCTACGTCGAGTGGCTGTAGCCGGTGACTCGTGTGTGGCGGAATGACTATAATAGTCACGTGGTTGGCTCTCGCGAGTTGGATCACGTCCAGATTTCTGGTGTGTGTCAGATGACCGTCCAGTATCAGAAGCACTGGCTCTTCTGCACTAGGCTTGGCGTGTCGCAAGAAGTGCTCGAACCAACGTGTGAAAATGGCCGTTTGCATCCATCCCGATTGGTGGTACTCAAACGCCGTCCCAGGTGGCGCACCCTCCTCTAGGCTTTTGTTCACTCTGGCCCTTGGGAGTATCATCATGGGTGGCACGAAGTTTCCCATTGCCGACATGCATACAACTGCCGTCGTCAGCTCCCCTCTTCCGCTGAAGTCAAGCTGCCGACCTGCTTCTTCCCCTTTTGCGCAAGTACCTTGCTTGGCTTGCTTTGAACAGTCGTAACACCGGTTTCGTCCACATTGTAGACGGCATGTGGACCCTTCACTCAGTGATGAAGTGATGTTCAGTGATGGGCCCCCTTCTCGACCCTATGAGCCCCATCTCGTCCCTGTGGTCCCCCTCGGCCAGCCCCTGGGGCCCCTCGGCCAACCCCTATGGGCCCCCTCAACTTCCGAAGCCGTTACCACCTCGGAGCCGGTGACGAAAAAACCAACATCCGGCTCCGAAACACTGCTTTTAACTACTACTTTTTCTTCTTTTAGGATTTAATGAGGAAAAGGTTACATTTGATCTTATTGACTCATACTACAACACATTTTGTACAAAAGTAATGTGATGGGGCAAGACGGGCAATTTTTTCATATTTGCCCGTCTTGCCCCATTCGAGCATCACCAAATACAAAACGAGTTCCTTCGTCGCCATCTTTCCGGAACAAAACACCGATATACACAGCTTATCAGACCCCTTCAAATTAAGCCTCTGTGAGAGGCTGGGCGAAAAAGTCTCAAACACACGATCGTAGGACACTACAAAACAATATTTTTCAGTTCGGAAAGCAATGTACAGTTTTAGTTTATGAATAATATCTCGAAAACGACGGAATGTCCATACCCGTGGCTTTGCTAGCCGAAAGAGAGTCAGCTTGCTAATTGCTTCGCTAAGTTGGGGATAGATGTCGTTACTAGTTTAGGCTACAGGCCTGGTGCCCGTCTTACCTACCCTGCCCGTCTTACCCAACTTTCCCCTACGAGGCGAGTTTTGCCGTTAATTTGGTTTCTGATAACATAATTCACGGGACTGGTTTGCTTCATTACTCGGTGGAATCGTTTCCATGGTAATGAGAATTTGGGTGACGTACCAGGTTCCACGGTGGTGTCGTAATAATACACCGGGTCTCCTATTTTAAAGCTACGTGACTTCGCTTTTCGGTCAGCGTAATCTCGATTCCTCTCGTGACTGTCCACTATATGAGTCTTCACATGACTATAAGCTTCGTGTAAGTTGGCTAGCATTTTTGGTACGTAATCTTCTACGTAGTATCTAACTTTCGGTTGTAGTAAATTGTCTAGGGGGAGGACTGGGTCTCGGCCATATAGCGTGAAGAAGGGCGATATCGTGCCTGAGCTTCCAATATTTGCCGTTCGGTAGGCAGCCAGAATTGCAGGTATTTTCGAATCCCAGTCATCTTGATTTTGGTTAATTGCTTTTGCTAATATATCGTTTTGCACTCTATGGTAACGCTCGCAACGCGAATTTGTTTGCGGTCTAAACGCACTGGTACTGATATGTCGAATATTCAAGCATGTTTCTAGTTCCTGAACTATGGTATTAAGGAATTCCGTGCCTCGGTCAGAAATAATTATTCGTGGACAAGAGTGACGCGGGATAATTTCCTCCATTATAATTTTAGCGACTGTTTTGACATCCTTTCTGGCTGTGCAGAAACTCTCTGGCCAGGAAGAGAAGTGATCGACGATAGTAATGACATATCTATTGCTGTTTTCTGTTTCTGGAAATGGACCGCAAGTGTCAATCCCTATCATCTCAAACGGGTAATGTGGCACAGGCATTTCCTGCATTGGGGCCGGAGCTGCCTTGGCCCGTTGTTCTGTGTAGAGTACGCAAGCTTTGATGTAGGCTACTGTATCTCGCCACATACCATTCCAGTAGTATCTAAATTTAAGTTTCTCATAAGTTTTTGCCAATCCCATATGTCCGGCAAAAAAGCCTTTATGTAGCTCTTTTAGTGTTTCATTTCTCAAGCATTTTGGTACACATAACTGTAGTCTATGGAACGGTCCACAGCGTGGTCCTTCATTAACTTTATAAATGAGCCTGTCTAGTTCTATGTATTTTAGAACAACGTCTTTGTAATCCGTGTGTTTTTTATCGTTCATAATTTGTCTGATTTCTGCTAATTCCTCATCTGCTTTCTGAAGTTTCTCAATGTTTTCCCACTTCACCATTACATCCTTAAACTTTTCCTCTCTGCTCAACTCTTCCTCGGGTTTTCTGAATTTGGTGTTCCTAAAGTCGCCTATTGGAACATGATCAGTGTCGATTACGTTTACTTTTTGTTCGGTTTCGCTCATTCTGCTAAGATGATCTGCTACTACATTTTTGCTACCTTTTATGTAGACCACGTCACAGTTGTGCTCCGAAAGCATGATTGCCCATCGTTGCAACATGGGATTTTTCATTTCTGATAGGGTCAAAAAAGTAAGTGGTCGATGATCAGTCATAATGGTGAAATTAGATCGAAGTAGATATTGGCGTAATTTCGAAATAGCCCTGACCGCAGCGAATGCCTCGCGGAGGATCACTGGCCACTTTTGTTGAGTTTCGTTGAGTTGTTTTGATAAATATTGTACTACTCTTTCATCTCCTTCATGTTCTTGTACTAATACTGCTCCAACAGCTTCCTGTGAAGCGTCCGTATATAATTTGTAATCTTTACTGATATCTGGATAGGCCAGCACTGGCGCAGACGCTAGTTTTTGTTTTAATGTTACAAACGCATTTTCGCAATCATCTGTCCAGGCGAATATGGCATGTTTCTTTGTCAGGTTAATCAATGGCGCGGCAATATGGCTAAATCCTGGAATGAATCGTCTATAATAAGAACACATGCCGATGAATGAACGAACTCCTTTCACAGTGATTGGTGCTGCCATGTGTTGGATGGCTTCTACCTTTTCCGGGTTTGGCTGGATGCCAGCGGCTGACACTATATGTCCTAAATATTGGACTTCCTTCTTCAGAAAATCACACTTTTAAAGTTTCAGCTTCAATTTGGCCTTTCGTAGACGACGAAAGACTTCCTCCAAGTGAACTAGGTGTTCCTCAAATGTTTTCGAATACACTATTATGTCGTCAATGTAGGTCGTTGCAAATTTGTTCTGAATTCCTGACAATATTTTGTTCATTAGTTCCATGAATTTAGATGGTGCGTTACAGATGCCGATTGGCATTTTCCGGAAATTCCATAACCCTAAGAAACACGTGAACGCTGTTTTTGGGATGCTTTCTTCTGACATTGGGATTTGCCAGTATCCAGATTTCAAATCTAGCGATGAAAAGAAGTTCGCTCCTCCGAGGGATGCGAGGATGTCTTTATTAGTGGGAGCGGGTAGCTGTTTTTCTTCGTTACTTTATTCAGTTTTCTATAATCGACTGCGGATCGGTTGCTACCGTCTTTCTTTCGTACAATGACAATGGGCGCGGCCCATGGACTGTCTGACTCCTCAATGATTCCTGCTTCTAACATTACTTTAATTTGGTTTTCTACGTACTTTCGCTGAGAAAATTGGAGTTTTGTAAGGAGCTTGACGGATAGGGGGATGGTCACCAGTTTCTGTGTCCATAGTTATTACGTCAGTCGTACCAAGGTGGGCGTCGGTCGCCGCAAATAGGTCAGCGTTGTCATGCAACAGCCGTTCGAGTTCGGCCTTGTCAGCGCCGGTCAGGTGAGCCAGCTGAGCTTGCTCAATTGGGTCAGAGGGAGTAGGTGACGGGGTCAAGTCAATGTCCTGTGACATGTCAACCAAATGTTCTAAGTCTATGTCGTCTATTTTTTCAGCGAATGCTATCACTTGGTTGGGATATAGGGTGAAGTCTCTGGTAGTGGTATTTATGATCCTCACTGGTAAGCGCTTATGGCGGTCTGGTTTGGCCACTACTTCAGCTACAAACAAGCCTGGTTCCTCGGAAATGAGCGGCATGTTGTCCAGCGACCGCACATAGCAAGTCTGGTCTTCTGATCGCGCCCTGTTCACAGCTGCCGGACACTCCACGACCGTGTTGGCCGGGATATACGTGCGTCCTTTTATTCTGACTAGTGAGCTCGCCTGCCCACTAGTCGTTCGCTGCGGTCGCAGGGGAACCATGTTTCCTTCAATGCACAGAGCTTTCTCTTCAAAATCTAATTTTGCTCCGAACTCGGTGAGAAAGTCATTGCCTAACATGCACTGTTGCGTCAAGTTTTCCACGATTTGGAAACTGAATGGCCTTTTTAACTTACTCATTTCGACTCTGAGCGTTCCTACGCCAATATTTTTCAAGCGATGCCCACTGGCTGAAATCAGTGGAATGCGATCCTTTTGGTGTTCCGAAAATCTGAGGGTTTGATCCTCTGCAATTTTGTCAAAGAACTCTTTTGAGATTAATGAGATATCTGCTCCAGTGTCCTCAGGTGTGTATGCTCTCTGACTACCAATTTTAAGCCAACACATGGGTGTGTTAGGTTTAATGCGAATTTGTTGAACTCGATCCTGTTTCTGTTTCCGTTTCTCTGGATCTCGTTTCCTTCTGATATTTTTCCTTTCCTTTATCTGTGGTTCCTGTTTTTGTTTCTGCGATAGGGGACACGCGCGGCCACGCTACTGCTAGCGCTTCGTTCGCACATGGCGGCGGAAGTTCGAACTGTAATTATGCCATCGGGTCGTATAGCGGCCGCAGCCGCCAGATGCTAAATCATGAAGATAATTGTCAAAACCAAAGAAAGTATGGTATCTCGAGATTTTGCCCCACCTGTGCTGGATACATTCATCATTTCTGCATCAGCTGATACAACTTAGACTCGAGTATAATGGCCGTTAGTAACCGTCAATTTCGTTTGAAAGTTGACATGTTCGAATGTTTTTGTATACCTTCAGCATGGGAAACGCCAGAAGCTTTATGTGGTCGCATGTGAAATTGGATATTTTGATCAAACGATGGTACTAACTAAAAATGCCCCCCCTGGAACTTCCTCAGAATTTATCACTCGTTTCAATGAAAGTATTCCTGATCAACTGACACTGCCGCTATACATCGTCAAATTTGCTTAAAGATGAAATAGCATCGCAAGTATGTCTTTAAGTGAGGACAGTGGCAATTTCTTGCCAATAATAAGGGCCCTGGTGTATAATAAAACTGTTTGAACAACACTAATGTTTTGAAAAATCTTCAAATACAAATAAAATAATAATTTATCACAGACACAAAAAAACACATTTTTATCCATCTTTCAAGATTATTATCTTGCATTAAAAGTTAGGCGGCTAGGTTAGTCTAAACTTTGTGGCTTTTTCCATCTACTTAACATTTCCATTACTTAACACGCCTAATACTATTACTTTTCCATTTCCATTACTTAACACGCCTTCACCGCGAAGTGTGGGTACAGCTAGCCTATTTTGAGTCTGCTCGGGTGGTATACAAATTAACGCCAATTAAAATAATACTCATCACATTTAGATACGGTAGGACTTGAACATGACAATAATCTCATACAGAAAGTCGTTGGTTTCCAAACATAGTCATAAAATCCTACTTACCTACAAATTCGGCCAACTTAGGGCACATGACTCGGCTATCGCCCTTGGATATGCCACTTCCCTCGCCACTTTCACCGTTCCTGAATCCATGGACGTCGGAAAGACGTGTAGACGCCATAGGTGTGGGAACAGGGGCAGGGGGCATGGCTCTCACTTTTCATGACGTTTAACAGTAATGCTATGACGATGCATGGTAAGAATCAACTTAACAAATGGTTCCCCCTCCCACACATTTGAGACGTTCTTACGCCTCTGGTGGACGTGGCCTACTGAGGAACTTTGACTAAGGGATCACGTTCTTTGACGAATGCAGGTTTACCATCCAAGCCCACCCGCTAGAAATTATAAGGGTGGGAATGTTCAGTGACCGGGGAAGCGGGCACCACCACCCATCACAGCTAACATACTATATTATAGCCCTTGGGGACTGGTCCCTCCAAGCTCTATGCAATTTGACAATACAATATTATTGAGTATTTCAAAGAATTGTTTTGCATGAAAAATAACCAAAAACCCCCTCTCACCCCCATCGAAAGTCCGTCACGACACCAATACATGCCACCAAGAGTCCATGCAACGGCTGAAAAGTGGAGGTATTTGTGTGCTATTCTTCAATGGAACGTTCACAAGCCCGGCACCCCGCCACGGCCTGAAGGTCGGCGGGATCCCACAGCCTTCATATTTATGAAGACGATGAGCTGCCTCGGGAGTGGCCAAATGTTACGACTAATTCATTCAAATTTGGGTAAACGGAATGTTGACACCTCGCTCGATCCACCCGAGTGGCCCAATAACATCATTCTGAGCGGCTACTACTCGAGCTCCTCCCCTAGAGTTCCGGGAACAAAACATTCGAAGCTTACAAAATAATGCATTCAAAACGATAGTTCATGTATTCTGAAACTCCATGCACTCGGAAACGATTATCCGACATCCACTAGACGGCACGATGACGAGCGGTATCAGACGAGTACACCACATTCAGAAACTCCAGCTTACTAAGTATACTCGCACTGTCAAAGAACATCAAAATAGATGACACATCGTCGAGAGCTGGCACAAACGTTTCAAACCGATTGAATGGCTGCAGACATGTCACCTTCGTACGTATCTAAATACAAGTACGAAAATTGTGCAGTTGTAAATATGCTCTCGCTGTAATGACATCGCCATACCCGATCCTGGATGTCATACTTGGGCATTATAGGGCTGAGGCCTGCATGCTCCTCAGTACTCTGCCATGGCGTTGAATAATATGCCTTGGCCCGTCTTTGAAATTTGTACCCGAAAAAAAGGTTGCTGTTACTCTGTGGTTCAGGTATTCCTCGCTTTGCTGGTCAAATATCCCCAGAGGCCCGATTTTGCTGATAACTTGATGGGCATGATTTATCATGATGTGCAAGTAGGGTGTAACCATACATGTTTGGTATACAGCGACGAACATTTTTCTCAAAGTCTTCGCCTCCTCCTCAACAACGCTTGGGTTCACCTCACTTTTTAGAAGGTCGAGATACTTAACGTATTTCACGAGGAGGAGCTTTATATGTTGGCCACGTGTTTTCTCAAGAAATATAAGGAGCGTGTCAGTTTCTGTGAGGAACTGCAGAATTTTCTGCCTATCGCGTGCATCGAGACGAGAAAACTCAACAGCACCTTTGTCCACAACAATCTTCGCTCGACTGGTAATGACAGTTCAAAGTGCTCTTACGAATTCGGTTGCCGTGTTTTCTGGAATCTCACGACAAATGAGCATCAACAATTTGTCAGACGTGCGGAGGTACATGTGAAGGTGGTCGATGATAATGCAATCAAGAGGAATAGCATGGAACAAATTCGCTCTGATGACTCCACACTTGCCAGCTTTCAGTTCTGTTCTGGTCTTACTGGCCTCTAATTTCCAATACTCGGTGTTTGTAGTCTCGCAGTAAATGCATCCGTATGAGCTGTTCGCAGCTTTCAGCCCACATACAGATAACAGAAACTTATAATCCCCACCCAGATAAAAGACAACTTTGGTTAGCTCCCCGTTGATTTCTACCACGTTCTCCTGAATCTGTGCGATCTCCTCGTTTAAAGGCTTCGCTACTATCGAGATGTTGTCATATGCTTCCTTCGAAGTCATGGTGGCAACGAGAACCGGTTGTCGTTTGGGGCCATTTTCGTCAATGGCGGTAGCAGCGAGATTGAAGAATGACTTGTATTTCCCGGCAGGAGAACCGTCACCTGGAACATAAACAAGCAACACAGTTAAATTTCCAGAAAGTTGCCAATCATAACGCTGAGTGTGGGGATGAAATTATATCGCGATCCGATATTTTTCAAACAAAAGGGCATGAGGTTTGCAGGTTCGGCAGACAGACAGGTAGTGAGATTGCGTGCGCAAGAATAAGAGTAGATGTTATGATAATGCAACGTCAATTGAAGTTTGTCCCAAAAAATGGTCATGCCGTATACAATTTACTTGGCATCATTACTAATGATTACGGGTCACGTTTTAGGGAAGACTAATTTGTTTTACGGAAAGCAAACAAACACAAGCACACACACATATACATACATACATACATACATACATGCATATATACATGCATACATACATGCATGTATACACACACACACACACACACACACACCAAAATTACATAGGAAAATACATCGGATTTGAAGGAGATGTTACACGGCTTAGGACTCGCTACAGAAAAGCCTGAGAGAAGTAAAATGAACCCCTCTCGTATCGCGATGGTTGTGACAAGCTCAGATCGAACCGATACCGAAGGAGTCGAGTGTGGTGGTGGTGAAGTGATGCCTCCTGGCGCACCGACTATTGGAACGTTTTCGGCCCAAAAGACTTGAATGTTGGCACATTAACAACCGAGTCACGTCCGACGTCGGTAGCGGTTTAAGTTTCTCGATGGATGGTATGGGCTGAATGTCAATGCTTTCAAAGGACAACGTGCCTCGATGATCTGTGGATAAAACTCACCGGATATTTTAATCCGGATGGAGTTGTCTTCCCCTTTTTAACGGTTGGAGACAGGTCTTGAAGAACATCCTGCAATCTGCGTCGCGCCCATCCCTTGCTCTCGATCACGTCTATGTCGCTGTTGAGCCTTGGAAATGGGAATGGGAAACATCAAGCACTTATATTACACATAGAACCGCAGTTACATAGTATGCACTTTTGAAATGATTCACCTTACAATGATTCGAAGTACTTAGCATGCAACCCATGATCACATGAATTCAACTAAGTGACATGATACGACGTATTGAAAAAAATCGCCAGAGTATATATCCACACACGTGAAGGTTATGAACGAGCACAATCATGAAAATCAAAAGCCGACACAAATATAATTTACTGCGAAAATACATTCCACTCGTTCACCTCACCACGCGCCAGGACGATTAGTTAAAATTAAACTTTGGTCTCAACTCACGAAAATACATTGACTCAGTGACTTTGCACTCAGGGTGGTCTTTGTATGTTTGTTATGACCTTCAAGGCGATAGGTATTGTGGCAGAGGTTATACTGCCACTACTGTGGGCTTATCTATTATGATCTTTCATCGGTGTCAAACGTCCTGTTCATGTTTTTTTTTTGCATCGCGTAGGTGCTCATTGAAACATAGGCGAAAGTGGCAAACTACCTCGCCAATGTAGTTGACCCGTTGGCCGCTGTCGGTGCAAATATTGCGACTAATCCGGTACACCAGCCCAGACAGGCGACACCTCCCAGCCACTACTCCGGCTAACTATGGAGAAAATGCAGTTAAATGAATAGGTGTTTGGGTAACACATACTGTAGTCGACCGGCAGATCATTAAAATGTATAATGCAAACGCTTTTTGTGGCTTATTCTTGAACCCTGTTGTCAGGTCCGTACATGCATATTTCATGATTCCCAGATACTATTTTGTCACAGTTGTCACAGGATTGGGACCTACCTCTTTCGCTCCCGCTGGATTGAATGCTTCCGGGGAAGCGATGGCGTCAACGATGCCAACTTCTGGTATTTTCGTAGTGAAATATTTTCTTTGTCGAGGACTGCGATCACTTCCGGAGTTGTTGGAGACGTCGCTGTGGTTGCGCTGGTACTCGCCACACCATACACTGAGGCCCTTTCTCGGATGTCTGCACGGACTCGTCTTTTGTGACGTACACTATACACCCTGTGTTGCAGCGTTCTGTGTTCATAAGAGGCCTTTAGGGTGTGGAACCTTTGCTGGGCATGGTACAGTTCTACCGCGATGGCCTGTTTTTCCGCCCGGAGTCGTGAACACTTCTCACTCTGCCGGTGGTTGTCTTCCAATATGCGCCTGTTTACCGCCTGTAACACCTGAACACTATTTATATCAGACACACTGATATTTACATACGATGCAGACGAACTACATTCGTAGACAGCCTGTTGTCGGCCCCCTTTGATGGCGAAGCGCCATTTCGTTTGCGTCCTAAGAACGAGCTTGCGCAGCCGCTCAACATCTCCTTCATGTATATCGATGAGCACATCTAAAGTCTCCTTGGCTAGGTTGGTCAAATCACGCAATACAAGATTGTGGTCAAAGTTCACAGCTCTACATACACTTACAAACTTATCCTTCCTCACACGCAACGTCTTTGTCTGGGTTATTAACTTACAAACAGAAGCGCACATAAAACAATACAACGAACAGAATATAATACACGTATCCGTCAGCACCGACGACCCATGAGTTCATTCAGGGCCACCACCAGTACGCCTCTTTCTGACCATTGTCACCACCAGGTGATACCCATGCACTCGCGTGCATTCCACGACGCCCGATGACGTCTTCTTGTATGACACTTCTTTTCGGATCTTCCGAACCTGTGTTTTTACCTCATCTGGCTCTACATAGTTCTCATCTCCAGCTTCATTTACAATTCTGGCGTGCCAGGTGGTGATAAGCTCGTCACTGGCTTTCAGGATCTTATTCACTGATGCACGAGCGAAAAATGCTCTGTCCTCAGAGAGAATGGGCAGTCGGATCGTGCACTTCGCTCTCTGCCGCACTGGGAACCGCAACGCTTTAAAGATCTCCCGATTCAAAGATCTTCCAACCAGTATGACTGAAGACTTACTCCACGGTCTTGGCGGTCCGTAAAACTTGGTGGTCGATATACCATCCATCTGGAAAAAATTGTGTCAGCTTAGTGACTCGTTCACTATATTTAATTAATGGTTCGTGGGGTACAATAAGCAGAATAGACAACGTTCAAAACATAACTGACACCACACTATTTTATGCTTCGAGAACGGTGGAGGACGTTCTGGTGCTCTTTCAACCAATGCAAATAAAAAGACCCAGTAATTAAGGGCAGTAACGATTGTGCTCAGCTCAAGCTCTCGCAGAGATCACAATCCCCATATCTGGCTTGGAAAGTGCATTCACAAGGAGAGAAGGGACACCCATATCTGCAAGTTAAAAATGATACCAGGAAGGTTCTTATTGGTTCCATGGACACAATGGAGCAGATGGCAGATTCACACCTAAATGTATGACAACAATGGTGGATTGATTGATTGGTTGGGCTTACAGATACATGTAATGCTAGTGGTTATCTTGCATCCATGAACACATACACTCACTTAGAAATTGGCATGGAAATACCACTTCCTTCCAACTCATTTGCATAATATGGTATGGTATGTGAAACGTGCATCCTCATGCTTCCATCACTGATAACTTGGGGAAACATATCATCGATATCAAGTGCATCAATTTTTTAATCCTCCAATTTTGTTTAACAATCTTATCATTTCTACACCACTGCACTGGTATAATGCTTCCATGCCCCAGATATGATTGGTGCAATCATGATTGAACAATGCTGATGGTACTCCTTATTGTACATTGCTTGTTATTGGGCCACGGTCAGCTCTGGCTCCATGCCCATGAATGGCCATCACCGCTGATCACGAAATCAGCACTTTGTGTGGCCTTTATGGATGCAGTGAGCAGTGAGCATGTCATGCTGCCCTAGAGGTACATATACAAATTACAGGAAGAATATCAGGTATTACTGTCATTGGCTGGTCACAACATGATACAAACTGTACTAAATTGTGCAAACTGGAGTGGTTGGTTGGCTATTGGTATTACGACACATCGACCGTTGAGTCATGTAGTGTCGCCAATCTCTCACTCCCATTGGCCGCTGGCGAAGAGTAGCGACAGGCGAGACTCGAACCTACAATTTTGTATCGTGAGATGAGCAACTTACCCCTAGACTACTCTTCCCAATAAACTGGAGTGGTGAATGTAGCAACATTCAATTAGACTTGGAGTACCTAAAAGTTGGGTAATAAATGGAAGATGTCTTTCAACTATGCTATGTGAAGGTAATGCATCTGAGGTCTGGTGGTGGCAGGGTTAAAATAATGGTCCTTCGTCAGGTGCGAGATGTCGAAGCGAGCATAATTGGATGTCAAAATTTGCATGGAATTTGTGTTATTTAAAATGTTTTGATGTAATTGAGACCCAAATTTGAGCCAATGGTGTACGTATGACTGCACCTTTATAATTTGTTTCATAACATAGGAAGAGCTATATTCAGGATAAGGAGAATGATACCTATGCTATAAACTGGTATTGTGTGCGATATCACGTGATGGGTAATCTCTTTATCAGAAATTGAGTTGCAAAATATTCATGTATCACCATTCCTGATCAAGACCATGAACACAATACTTATAAATTATACACTGTTAGAAAGGAGACATGAATACTTCATAAGAATGCACCAGGGAGCAGAATGTCAATTGAATGATCAAAGTGGTATATTCCACTCTATTTCATGAATAATTTATCACTGTGTGGTGGGACTTTTAGATACACAATGGAGGTAGTGAATTGAATGTCAATGAAGAGGAAATATACTTAGGTAAACAATGATCTCAGCTATAAATGGTGCAATCAGAATGCTAGTAATCATTCATAATAATGGAGGTATAAGAGCTAGAAAGTGATGAGAATTAAAAAAAAACTGTACTTAGCCTATGTGCAATTTCACTCGAAATATTGTGCACAGGCATGGAGCCTTGTATTTGAAAATAGGGTGGGCAATTTTTTATGTTGGAAAAGTGTGTTATTATGCTCTCGGTGGTGGAGGATGGGTTAAGACATGTGCTAGTAGGTGTGCAATGTGCAGGTTCAAGGCCAGGAGGATGGGTCCACACCCATGCTCCATGAAGAGTATATGACAAGTGTGTCTATAATATTCATGCATGGAGACAAAGGTGCCTAAATATATATGTGAGGGGTGTGTTCTGCAATATCAAGTGAACAATGTTAAATACATTGATGTGGATAGCTCCCATTGAATGATGTTATGGTATTGATTGAGATGTGTCTGCTTCCTTTCTTGTCTTATTGTACCTCTTCTTTGTAGTCTTAATTCCGATGGGCCCATGTGGCTCTTATGAAGCCTCATCACTTCATGATTTGATGATGTAATGATTACAGGTAATACAACATTTTGATCATTTTGACAGACTATTTCTTCTAACACGAGGTTAAGATGAGCTAGGTTAAGTTATGTTCCCTTTTCTATCCTAATGTAATGTAATTCATGGAATATTACCCAACTGAAGGCCCCTTTATTGCCTGTCTCTGATAATCCAACAATTGAAATAAAAACAACATTCAAAATTTTCCACACAGAAGCTTAATATGACCTAAGCTGACTGAACTTATTCTGTTTTCTCTATGGAGTTGAACTACATGCAAAACATGTCTTGTGAATAAGTTAAAGCACACCAATACTGGAATTTGTGAACTCTTGAAGCAAATGTTTCCCATTACATCTCACCAGGTATGGTGTGTAGGTATATTGCCACAACTTTGCACAACAAAGGACAAGCCAAGGCATATAATTTGCATGTGGCATCCAAATCAAACAAGTCTGAACACTGCTTCAGAACTTGAACATGTAGGTATCCAGACAGGGTATGCTTATCCAACAAACTATAATTCACATACTGGGATTGTATGATGCATGGTGCCTATCCCCAGCTTGATAATGAGTAAACACATGGTCAGGTACATTTCTCATTATCATGAGTCATGGAAGTCATTAAAAAAACTGCACTTAGCATGTGTGCAACCCCACTTGGAATATTATGTACAAGCATGGAGACCCTAACCATAAAAAAATATAGATATGTTAGAAAGAGTGCAGCAGAAAGCAACTAGACTTAACAGTGGAATAGGTAACTTAGAATATGGAGAATGGTTTGTGGTATTAAATATGTACCCACTCAAGTATAGGAGATGAAGGGGGACATTATTTAAATGTACAACATTGTTACAGGACTAGATCAAGTCAATTTGAATGATGCTCTTGAGTTTATAATATCACATAGGGGTCATCTTCAGGTTATAGAAGTTGAGGTGCAGGACAGCTAAACAACAGGTCTTCAGTCAAAGGGTTGCTGATCAGTGGAATGGGCTGCTTGCTGATGTGGGTTCCTCATTGGATGTATTTTAAAGTATGGTAGACACATTTTTAGACAGGAAAATCTTGTTTTTGAGTTCTAATTTGTGATGGATTGGGTGATATTTATGCTAAGTATGTGTGCATGGCACAGACCACTTTAAGCAGGCATGGATGCAGTTGGAAAATTATTGGTGAGGCATCTAATCCACATGCATTAAGAGGGATCAAGGGAATAGAGCTGGAAAGCTATGGTAGATAGGTACTGATAGGTGTGTGGGATATTGGTGGATATTTCTCTAGGATGTGGTGATGATTGGGGTCATTTTACCAGCTTATGGTAGGCATTTAGACGTAATGGGATGGGCCCTTGGAGTAATGGATAACGAACACACTTTTCAACTGAAATATGAACACCAACATAACCAACATTTCCACTTACCGCATCTAGAAGCAATGTTTGCCAACACGATTTTTCGTGGGTAAACTCCATCAAGAGTATGGTAGAAAAATCCCAAAAGTACGATGTTTCGTGCTTTAATTGTATTCATTTTCATACAAATAATCACAACAATAATCTATGTCTGTCCAGATCAATCTGTTTAAATATTGCATGCTCAATAAAACAACAGCAATATTTCCGGTGTAATAAATTTAATTCTGGGACGAAAACGTAAACAATCTAGGTCATGCGTCAATGATTGCGCCAAAGCGCCACTATCACCACCGAATCAAGGATATTTTCACAAGAAATCGCGCATGCGTAGAACGGATGTCCGCTTTTAACACTAGTATGTCCCCTACCGCGCGGAAAAGTACCATTTCTTGCTGTCGTGATAACCTGCTGAACCCAAATCAGCGCCCAGATGACGTCCCCGGTCGCCAATGAACATTGACAGGGGCCGGTCTCCATCAGCGTGAGCCAAAGCCGACTCCAGTGGCTCTGCACGTCCGGCCTGGTGCCCCATCCGTCGTCACAGAGACTATCTTCCACGGCTCAGCATACTCCGTCCGGTCGGAATTCCCCCTTCAAAAGATTGGACCCTGTGCGGTTCCGGCCCTCATCGGCAAATTTTGGCCCTTCATGCCGGCTATGGGCTCTCCCCGCGGCTGGGCCGCACCTGGGTATCCCATCCTGGTTTCCACCGGCACGGCGAGCCGCGTCCGACCGGTGGTAGCGTACACACCACAGTAGTGGCTGTGGCACCGGGCAGCTTGTGCATGTGCTACGTGTTGTCGCTTTTTGAATCCAGTTCGAATAATGGAGTATTTCAGCGAGATAGTGACGTGGTGAGCCGCACCTGCATTTATTTTCACGAGTGACGTGTATGTTAACCATCCTGTAACAGCTACCCTCCTTACCCAAGCCCGGAAGCCCGGGCCTCACATCGATGTGCCGTATCGAGGGGAGGGCAGTTGCTTGACGCACGGTTGGCGCAAACGACTAAATCTGTCGATTGGTCGGGACGGCGGCTCGTTGTGCCGCAGTCGCCATGACGAGAATGAGTGTAGCCGGGCGTGATGCCGACTCTTCCGGTGGTATGGGCTCCGAGCTCTGGTCCAGTGACCGCTGAATGGGTAGAGGCTGGCGTAATTCTATGGCTGGTTCATCAGAGGGATCCTGGCGCGATACGGGGGTGAATCTGAGGAAGCTATGAGAGAAACGCCGTCCGGGGCAGCATACCTTGACGCATAAAGCTTATACGACGGCGGTAAAAACACCGAGAGACAGAATCAAAAGCCACGTACGATTGTAGGCGGATGGGAGGTGATCTCGTGTACTTGCCAAAGGTTTCATTTCGATATCATCGAAATAGGCGGTAGCGGGTAGACCATCGATATGAACGGCGGGAAGTTCCGTGATGTTTAGCGATATTAATTTTCGAAGGGACCGTGTCCAACGGTTACGCCATATGGGTATCGAGTTGTTGATTAGGACAGTTCTGGCATCAAACGGTGATAGTTCGAGATGGGTAGCACGTGCGTAATGAGGCGGTAGGTAAAAGGTATCCCCGGTGATTGAGCATTCACGGTCCAGTTTGAGGACATCGGTGTTTCTGGTAATCGTGAGGGTTCTGCTGGTGGAGGCGGTGACGTAGGAAATGGTTATTTGGAATGGATGACTAGACACCATTAACCATTGTCCTTAGCCGAGATAATAGGCCTGCGGTTCGTTGTTAGTGCGGTGAGCGACAGGTGAGCAACGAGCGTGGACGGCGCGGGTGTCATTCCGGAATAAAGCGACAACACATGCGGTGGAAGCTACCGTGGAGTAAGCGGGTTCATGTATGTTGCAAAAGGGTTTGTTCGCGAGAATACATGTTTTTATGGTGAGCTTGTCGGGCTGGATGTAATGTTGTCGGTTTTCGGATACGAGTAGGTATTCGGATTCAGAGGGCAGGTAACTTAAGGAAATATTGTGCGATCCATGAGGTACCAGGTATGGAAAGAAGCGAAATATGTCAAAGGCACGTAGGACATGCAGGAGCGGGATGTAAAATATGACATGAAAGGCTCGTTCCGTTCTGACTCATTTCGTTTTCACCATTCTGATATATTCGTTTTTACTAGTGGCAGAGAATGGTAATGCGACGTTCGTTGGAAGGGCTTCATGTATTTTCCGTAGCAAACTCGCCAACTGTTGGGCTGATAACACCTGGGAATGTAAAATACCGGCTTCCGCTAGAGCCAATTTGGTGATCAAGGTACTAAGCTCAAAATGTAAGCGATGGAGGCTCTGAGTCACTTGGAATATCGTGTCTTCTAGGTAAGTCAAGGCGAATGCCAGTGCCACGGGATCGTTATTTTGGGATCGGGTCCTGGCGTAGAAATGGTCAACCGTGCGGGACATACGTAGGGCTTTGTTGACCTTAATCAATGCCTGCCGATTTTGTGTGGCAGATATGGCCGTCTGGTTGAGGACGTGCAAGGTTCCATTGAAAAGGTGAGCCATTGCCATTTCCTTGTTGTTTATCAATTCGATTTTATTTTTCGAATGGTCAATCTCGGATTCGGTAGCGGTACCAAAAAGATAGGAGAATGCGTTTCCTATGCGTTAATTAGTCCTCTTTTCTGACGAAACGATCGTGTATGGAGTGTAGGATCCAGGAAATTGCGGTAGGTGACGGATAGGTCATTGGTGTCATGCTCGAGGATTTCGATTAGCCGGTTGGTTCTATTCTCTCTAGCTATTAGCGCGTATTCCATGGATGCGGTAATATTTTTCAAACCAAAATGACGGTTCGGGAGGGAGCGGAATAATCCGGAGAGTACGTGAATGGCATCACGAACGCATCCTATTTGGGTGCGATATGGGGTCATGGGGATTGAGACGGTGACCTACACTTAGTTTTATGAATATGCTAACTTCCTATGGATTTCTCCCAACCATTTCAAGAGCGACCCGGATTTGTAATAATTCTGATGCTCTTTTGGATAATATATTTATAAATGATGTTAGTGTCTCGAACAATTCAGGAATTCTACTTAATGGTTTATCAGATCATTTTCCAGTATTTCTTAATCTGTCATTAATTCAAAGCACAATCATAACAAGATACTCAGTGACAGTCTGATAAAATAAAATCAGTGAATTAAATGATCACCTCATTAGTACCTTAGAAGCCTTTCAAGATGAGTCTGATGCTAATCAAGCATGTAACTGATGCTGATCAAGCAAGCATGTAGATTTGGTGGGCAACTGGTTCAGTGTACAGAGTGCAACCAAGGAGGGCCCTCGTGGCTCATAGTTGCACTAATCTTTTATGTCTTTATGTCTATGCAACAAACTAATTAAGGCATATGAAACAGGTATTAAAAATTACCTAAAACATTTGCACCCAGTAGAATAAAAAATCGAGTTAAATCATGGGTAACCCCTGTACTTCTGTGTTCAATAAATACAAAAAATAAACTATGTGTAAAATATATTAGGAATATAATTTTACTGAATGAAAATAAATACAAAATGTATAGGAACATGCTTTTCAATGTGCTTAGGGATGCAAAACGATTATATTACAAGAGGGTATTCCGGGATAGCAAAGGTGATGGCAAAAACATGGAAGTATTTGAACACAATTATAAACAAGAATGAATTGCAACAGTGTTGGAAAAACTGACGTTTGTTGGTGTCATGGATACCAATACATTATGTACTCCAGGATTGTGACTAGACTAAATGAAATATTGTGTACTCCAGAAGGGAAAACGAAGAACAACATTGTTTGGTCGAGTCCATCAAAGTCCATACCTGACAACAACTAGTAGTTTCCGCGATCCCAGCGCGCCGACCAGTCAACGTCACTACGCATCCTTGAAAGGCAGTGTAAAGCGTACAGAGCATGCTCGTCGGTGTTGCGCTAAAACCCGTAAAGGGCCTTGCTAAAACCGGCTACGCACAACTTGCGGCGCTTCACATATGAAAAGACGCTATATTTGTGTGAATAAAGTCAATAATTATTTCAATATTTATTCAATATTTATCAATATTTAATCTGATATGTGATATGTTTAGATTAATGAATATCTATTTCATATTAATTTTTGGATACTTGCGCTGGAGTACTCGCCAAGAAGTACCAGAAATCCCTAGTTGGCAAATCTGGGGTTACTTGGTATCGCCGGAGTAAATACTTGAAGCCTGGTTTGGCCAGTAAGTGCTTTGAATGTGCAATCGAAGGTCCTTTTGTTAAAGTGACAACTTTTTTAAACACAATGAGCCCGTTCAATGCAAGAAAATCACTTCAAATTCCATAAAATCCGCCCTGGAGCAAGCAAGTTCTCCGAGACGATTACACCAAGAAACCAATGTCATTTGTGCACTTTTGCATGACTGTCGCATTTTTTGTAAATGTGTGCGAAGATAAACATGCGCCTTGAAATATAACCACATTTTTGGTTCATCGGTGTCAGTGAAGGGTCCGTAATACTTGTTCCGAAATTTACTCCGACCCATTCCCTGTTCCCCCGCCCCATGATCAGTTGTACTTATAGGGCTGGGGTAGCGAATCCGACCAGGTCTATCTAAGAGGAAAAATAAAACCGCCTGTGAGAGGTTTTATAGGGACAATTTGTACTCCCGTCTAGCAGCTCCAGATACTCCTAACTCGATCCTTGCTTCAACTAAACATTCCAGGCATGAACTAAACAGGTACATAAAGGAACTTTTAATATTAGAAAGAATGGGTTTGAATTTTGTTCTCAGCTTTTTCATGCAAAATAACCTTGGTGGTGAGAATAAAAGTATTTTAGACGGACTGTTTTAGTATAATTTTCATTAAACCATTATATATTCCGAAACCCATATTTATAGACTTGGTCAATATGAATTAAGTATGCTTTTGTTATCATTTTATCTACCATTGCGCATGAAGTTGGCTTATAACCTCATCTTTCGCTAATTAAACAACAGCACCAATTATATATCTGGCAGTCGTTCCTTGGCTCTCATATTCCATAGAGCTGTGTGCAGTCTCCACGTAAATCAGAAAGCATGTTACAATTTGCTGATGTCGTAAGATTAACTCTCCTTATTTCGGCAGCATGGATAGTGAAACATATTTCGTTATTAAAACTGATGTGATAATTTTATTTTGTGGTCGCTTTTAATTTGTGCACATCATTATGCCGGGTCTTCTCCCTCTATCTTGTTCCTGAGATCATGCGACCTATGACGAAACTTCCGCTGTAGAACCGGCTTATCACGACGGGACCCATCACCACGTTCTCTGTTTGCTGGGTGCGGATGGTGGTTAAAGTTAGCAATAATTCAAATGAATCGCGGGTTAATTGGGCTCATTAGTTGTGGGACTAGTCCTTCGGAGAAGTGTTTGTTGAAGGATGATCCCGGTTGTGTGGTCCGCCCAAGATGAGTGAGTGCGATTCATCCTGAGCTCTGCCGGGAGAAATGTTATTGGTGTATTCACATTACATCATGCCTATTTATCATAGATATTTGTTTGTGAACTTTGGGAATACATCACCCACCTACACTCAGGCAATATCTATCCACTTTGCAGGTATCATGGGCTATTTTTTTAGTACTTTGGCTACTGAGGGCATTTCCCACTAGATTGCATTCCTTGGCACAATTGCACTTATTCATGACTTAGCTTGCTGACATTGCTGACTTAGCAGTTAGCTATATGTACATATATGTTTGTATGTTACATACAGCATGAAATGCTAACATTTATTTTTAATTCCATTAAAACAATACTACCTGGTTATGGACAACTCATATTTTTAGTGCAGCGAAGTTTTTGGCATGGCTTAGTTTAGTTAGTTAGTTTGCCAAGATGTTTATGCTTACAAAAATGCTAACATTGGTTTTCAGTCCCACTAAAACAAGGTTAATTGTCAGGAAGTGCATAGCTTTTTGTTGGAATCCAGCTGAAAAATTCGTACTCCAGCTAACAATTTTGTACTCCACTACCAAGAAAAAAATATGGAAATCCTACACTGAATTGCAAACAGTTCCTCCAATGTGCTTTGTTGATAACGCTGATGCTACCTGTGTAACTGAACAAATACCTGATAGATTTAATACATTTTTTTCGACGATAGGTAGTGAGTTGGAAAACAAATACATGCAACACACATCAGTCCATTATATTATCTTACACGGCCTAATTATGCAAGCATTAACAATATTCCTTCTGTTAATGATGCTCAAATTGAAGACATTATTATGTCTTTAAACCCTGTTGGTGGAGGTATTGATAAAATTAGTACACACATTTTGATTGGAACATATTGAAGTATTTTGCAGCATCTAAACATATTTCTTTAATCTTTGTCTGAACACTGCAATATTCCCTGATACATTAAAATCTGCAGTTATATTTCCTGTATATAAATGAGGGGAAAATAATAAATTTACTAATCATAGGCCAATCTCTTTACTACCAGTATTTTCGAAAGTACTGGAAAGATTAATACACCTTTGGGTATCATCATTTCTAAATGAAAATAATATCATGCACCCATTGCAATTCGGTTTCAGGAAAAAAACAGTGCATACATGCCAATTGCTCTGATGCATAACGATGTAACTAAATCCCTTGTAAATGATAAATTAGTTTGCACTCGGTATCTAGATAAAAAAGCTTTTGACGCCATCAGCATCAGCATTTTGTTACAAAAATTTAACTTTATTGGCTTTAGAGGTAATATATATATAAACGGTTAACCTCATCCCTATCAAATAGATCTTAAAAAACAAGATACATGACATCATCTCCCAACCATTACATATCACAAAAGGTGTTCGTCAAGGTTCGATTCTTGGACCTCTGCTATTTACTCTATGCATTAACGATATCTGCAATGTATCAAATTTGGCTAGCTTTTACCTATTTCCAGACGACACTGCGGTAACTATTACAGCTAATGATCATTCCGAATTACAAAGTAAAGTAAATGAAGTAATGCCGAAAATAATTGCATGGTTTCATACCAACAGATTATCTATTAATGCTGAGAAGTGGATATCAATTTTTCCAGGAAACCATGTGATGACCATCATGTCAAAATAAATACTTCCAATATTACAAGGCATAGCTGTATAAAATATTTAGGTGTATTGACATGACATGGAAAAGCCATATTAATGCAGTCTCTTCAAAACTTAGCAGGAATATTGGAATTATAGGCAAGCTTAGGTACTTTTTATCAACTTGTGAATTGCTTCTTCTGGATATTTTTTAAATATTGCCATATCTAAATTACTGTGCTGTTGTCTGGGGAAGTACGTACCGCTCTAGGCTCGACAAGATTAGTAAGCTACAGAAGCGTTTTATTAGGATTGTTCATAAGAAACCTTATACTTATTAACTTATACCATACAAATCAATTGTTTATTAAACAGAGTTCTAAAGTTTCTGGACACAGTTGATGAACAACGTATTTACATCATGTTAGGTTTTCTAAATCAATCGTTACCAACACCTCTTTCTAATATGTTTCAACTTCATGAACAAGGTTGCCTCAGAGTTAGACAACATTTTCAAATACGCTTTTCTGATATGAATTATAGAATGTTTTCATTACCCTTTATCGCACCAAAAGCCTGGAATAAAATAATCTGCTCTCACTTCCACAGGATTGACGATGTACCTAGGAGTAAAATCATCTTGAAGAAACACATCAGACAATACATTACTAGAAAATATGAACTTTTTCAATGAATGTTGGTAATGGAAATGTGCTATGCATGTGATCTGGTGTCATTCGGACATTTCCGTTTAAGAATCATGTTTTCTTTTCTTTCTTCTTCATAATTAGTTCGTCCTTTCTCCTCAGGTAGTAGTAGTTTAGGAAATGCAGGTGCAAGATTACAATTTTGTATTATCTCCCCATTAACACCTATAGCACTTATTTTCCTGGAGCCCTCGAAGACGTTACTAGCATTGCTAATTGTCTGAGAGGGCTTCAGGAACATCTTTACTAATATCTGATGGCGGATCTGTCCAGCAAGAAACAGGAGCAGGGAGTGGTGTGACCTGCCTCTCACCCTCGGAATTTAACGTAATTAGGTCACAGGGGTGTGGGAGGGCACTCTTGCCTACCTATTAATGGACAGGGGAATTTAAAAAAAAAACAAGTGACCAATGCCGTCATGCGCCAGCTTTAATGTGCTGATGTTTCTGTTTTAACATACAAAAATCAACAGCAATACAAACTGCATCTCGAGCAGTCCAAGCGGCTCACCTACACAGTGGACATCGCAACAAATTCGTCATTGGACTGATTCAGTCTCCTTTCTCATTATGCTGGAGGTTCAGATGGTGCGCCTGGCAGAAGTAATGCAACAGCGCAGACGGTAGTTGGTTCCGTAGCGTGGACCGTGCCGTAAAACCGCCGTGACGGGCGCCTTGGGTCATACACAGCAGAGGCGTCTGGAGGTGCTCCTCTGCCAGACATAGTCCACGGCGGGGCGTCACCCGGCGCCACTTTGGTAGCAACACACACACACACACCGTCATCCGCTTCGATAAAAATGTATTGCGCCATCGGCCATCGTCACTATTTGTCTCACTTTCGCTCTCGCTCTCGCTCGGCGACACGCAGAGAAGCACGAACGGCGGCGCAGAGGCCTCAGATTTACCCGCGCCACGAGGCGGCGGCCGACTGTGGCGCCGCCTACACTCGGCGGTGAGCGCTCGCCGCGCCACCTGCCGGCCGGCGGCGGCGGCTGCCCCGGCGCCGCCGGTCGCCAGATAGCTACAGCACTGGAGGAGGCAACAGAGCTCAGGCGGAGGAAGCCGGCGGCGGGCGGCGGCAGAGGTGGCGCTGGCCGCTGGAGGAGGAAACAAAACCCGGGTGGAGAGGCAGTGGCGGCGGCGGCGGCGGCGGCAGACGGCGCGGTTGGCGACGGCTCGGCGTGGTGCGCGCCCGGCGACAGCGTGGGGTCGCTCGCGCCGCCGCCGACCAGGATTATCTCGAGTTATTTACAAAACATCCACTGTACACATTGACCAATCAACAAAGACTAGACGTATTGATACGACAAACTAAGGCAAGACACGGCGGCTCGTCAGCAGACATTCGAGCCGCGCCAATGATGCGCCTCGCGCTCGTCCGTCACCGGCGCCGCGGGCCGGCGACGGTCGAGCGCGGGGGCGAGGGGTGAGGGCGAGGGCGGAGGCGGGGGGGGGACTGGACACCACCGGTCAGGTCGGGGGCTCGGAGTGCCGGCCAACACTCCGACACGCACGCATTCACCCTCGCAGCCAGCCGCGCGTCACCCTCTCTTCCACTCGTTCCCTCTCTCTCTCTCTCACTCTCAACACTGGGACAGGTATTGGCACGGGTCGGCCGCGGCTCGTCTAGAGGTCGGACTCGCCGTACAGGGCCGTGGAGAAGGACAGGTAGTCGAGGGCGCCCGGCGAGGCGTTCGGCCCGGTGTAGGGCGCCATCCTCTGGATGCAGTACTCGGCTTGGTCGGGCGGCAGCTCGCGTCGCAGCTCTTCCGGCAGGATGTACGGCTTGTCGGCCGCCAGAATGCGGAAGGAGTCTATCACCTGTGGACGTCATTGCTGTCAGCACAAGGCCGCCGCTGAAGGGGACTGGGTTCACGTGACACGGGGAGCAGGATCCCAAGCCGGGAGAGGCCGGTCTGCAGATATTACAGAGACAGGCCGATCGAAGGAAGACGCGTGGATGTTCCGCGTCAACAGCAAGCATGCACGAGCGTAATGCGTGATGAGAACAATACAATCAAAACGGCTGGAAACGTCTTTGAATTTCAGCTGAAGTAAAAGCCGGCAGTTCATTGGCTAGTAGTTTCAAGTTCATCATTTCACTACTTTAAGAACTGAGCGCACACCTCCCACAGCGAGAGGGCTTCTGGTGGTTTTGTCTCTGACATGACTTCCTGTGGCAAGTGGCGCCACACCGAACCGTCGTACGGCTACAGCCACTAACAAAGCGACGTCGGCCGCTACCACCGCCACCAGCGCTCCCAGCTCTGGACACCAGCTCGGCAGGATAGCAGCCTCACCTGCCCAGCAGTACAACAGCCTCACCTGTCCAGCAGTACAGCAGCCTCACCTGTCCAGCAGTACAACAGCCTCACCTGTCCAGCAGTACAGCAGCCTCACCTGTCCAGCAGTACAGCAGCCTCACCTGTCCAGCAGTACAGCAGCCTCACCTGTCCAGCAGTACAACAGCCTCACCTGTCCAGCAGTACAACAGCCTCACCTGTCCAGCAGTGCAGCAGCCTCACCTGTGCAGCAGTACAACAGCCTCACCTGCCCAGCAGTACAACAGCCTCACCTGTCCAGCAGTACAGCAGCCTCACCTGCCCAGCAGTACAACAGCCTCACCTGTCCAGCAGTACAGCAGCCTCACCTGTTCGGCAGTACAACAGCCTCACCTGTCCAGCAGTACAGCAGCCTCACCTGCCCAGCAGTACAGCAGCCTCACCTGTCCAGCAGTACAGCAGCCTCACCTGTCCAGCAGTACAGCAGCCTCATCTGTCCAGCAGTACAGCAGCCTCACCTGTCTAGAAGTACAGCAGCCTCACCTGTGCAGCAGTACAACAGCCTCACCTGCCCAGCAGTACAGCAGCCTCACCTGTCCAGCAGTACAGCAGCCTCACCTGTCCAGCAGTACAACAGCCTCACCTGTCCAGCAGTACAGCAGCCTCACCTGTCCAGCAGTACAGCAGCCTCACCTGTCCAGCAGTACAGCAGCCTCACCTGCCCAGCAGTACAGCAGCCTCACCTGTCCAGCAGTACAGCAGCCTCACCTGTCCAGCAGTACAGCAGCCTCACCTGTCCAGCAGTACAGCAGCCTCACCTGTCCAGCAGTACAGCAGCCTCACCTGTCCAGCAGTACAACAGCCTCACCTGTCCAGCAGTACAACAGCCTCACCTGTCCAGCAGTACAGCAGCCTCACCTGTCCAGCAGTACAGCAGCCTCACCTGTCCAGCAGTACAACAGCCTCACCTGTCCAGCAGTACAACAGCCTCACCTGTCCAGCAGTACAGCAGCCTCACCTGTCCAGCAGTACAGCAGCCTCACCTGTCCAGCAGTACAGCAGCCTCATCTGTCCAGCAGTACAACAGCCTCACCTGTCCAGCAGTACAGCAGCCTCACCTGTCCAACAGTACAGCAGCCTCACCTGTTCGGCAATACGGAAATCTGACCCCTTCGACAGTACAACCTCACCTATTCGGCAGTACCACAGCAGCTTCACCTGTTCGACAGTACTTCAGCAGTCTTATCTATTCGGCAGTACTACAACACCCCCACCTCTTCGGCAGTACCACAGCGGCCTCACCTGTTCGGCAGTGTCCATGTCGGTAGACTCGCGCGTCATGAAGTCGAGGAAGGCGTCGAACGGCACCTGGTGTGTGCTGTTGGGGTCCACCACGGCCACGATCCGCTGGAAGTCCAGCTCGCCCTGCTGGTCCTTGCCCAGGCTGTAGCCCACCGATATCAGGCAGCTCTTGAACTCTTCCCAGTTGAGGCAGCCCGTGCGCGTCTTGTCGAAGTGGTTGAACGAGGCGCGGAACTCGTTGAGCTGCTCCTGGCTGATGCCCTTGCTGTCGCGCGTCAGGATCTGGTTCTCCACTTCGTTGATGTTCCTGCCGACGTTGTGGCAATCGCAGACATGACAACACCACAGTGACATAGTCGACACAAATATAGTACCGGTGGTGACATTGTGGTTACAAAAATGGTGTCACCATAAGGACGTAATCGTCGCGTACCGTCGCTACTAGTGGCATACTAGTCACACACATGGCACCATCAGAGCAAACGTGATCAGAAACCCTTAACCCATTAGTGCCCACGCGTACTTTAAAGGACACCGAACCGGTTCCTCTTTTTACGCCTATATCTCTGTTTTGCAGGGAGGTAGACAATTCGTTTTTTGTGCATAGACAAATGATTCATAGTACGTCCCAACAAGTGCAGTTGAGAAAGCCTAAAGTAATTTCAACTTTCGCTGCAGGCCACTAAATTGAAGACATTCAGTGAACATGGAAGGAGGCGCGGGTCGCAAGAATCTGGTCTACAAAAAGAGGAAAATATACTTACTAAGCCGCATTGTTTTCCTTCTAAAAATAACTTGAAAGATGTACCTCTGTATGTGAAAGAAGAAATTTCAAAAATATTTGCATTTTCTTGAAAAATATGAGAGTTGAATTCTGGAAGTACTTTAAAGTACGTGTGGGCATTGCCCCTACTGACAGGTGTAAAAGATGAAATGTACAAAAGACTTGCGTGTTTGTATATAATTTTGATATTTATTGTTTCTGTTTGTTTTTGTGTTCCATTTGTCAAAAATTGTTCATGTTACAGCTCTTTCATAATGTTACGATACGATACAATTTCATTGATCGGTCATCATAAGCGCCATCTGCAATCACTTTTTTGCATAATTTCATATAAAATAGGGGAAACGGATGTTCTTTATGCCAAAGGGAACACGAAATAATAAAAGAAATTCGTATACCAAGAAAATGTACTTATAACCATAAAAGTGAATAAAAAGGTAAAATGTAAAATAGTATAAAAAAATGATTTTTGGCAGGTCTGTTGGACTGTCAGTGGAGCAAATTCTCTCAGTGTTAGAGGAAGAACCATCCGCTCAACCCACCGACATCGTCATTCTGCCGCCTGATGATGACGCTGTCAGCGACGAGGACAGCGATGACGAGGATGGTGGACCAAAAGACCCCAATCACGTGGGGATCCGGCTGATGAGTCAGCAGGCGGAACTGGAGACACACCACGCCGTCGACTCCGACGACGAAATAGATGCCTGGCTGGAGGAGAAAGATCCTATGAGAAGGAGGAGGGTGGCCCAGGACGATGCAGTCCTCAACGACGCCCTGGCGATTCCTGGGCCATCCTCATCAAACCCCACGCGGCAGAACCCAAAAAGACGGGCTGTGGAACAGTCCATTTCACGAACCCCCGACACGCAGCGGAGGAAGCGGAAGATTCTGAGGAAGGGACATCACATGGTCTCCGCAGTACATGTCCAACACCACCTACTACCATAACAACAACAGAAGCAGAGCGCGGACGTCCTCGGAAACGGCCACTGGAAGTGAACAGCACGTCCAGCGAGGAGGAGCCCATGGAGCCCAAGCAGAAGCTGGTCCGCGTCAGGAACGCGGACAGGTTCCAGTGCAAGGGCAACAGTGGCAACGTGGGGAAATGCATCCCGGCCTTCCCAAGAGCTGACCTCTTCAGCGAGGACAACCTGCCTCTTGATGTCAGCGAGGTGAAGACTCCCTACGACTACATGAAGCTCTTCATCACGGACCAGCTGGTGGACAAGATAGTCAAGGAGACCAAGAGGTACGCGGCCCAGCAGAACTGTGCCGCCTTCCAGACCAAAGTGGACAGAGACCTCATCAGAGCCAGCCACGCCATAATGATGATGAGCGGCTACCTCACACCGGCCCAGAGGAGGATGTACTGGGAGAAGAAGGAGGACACTGGAAATCCTCTAGTGAGGAAGGCGATGCCAAGGAACACCTTCGACGACGTCATGCGCTACAGCCACTTCACCAACAGCCACAAGCCAAAGGCGGACGACTGCTTCTGGAAGGTGAGACCCCTGTTTGATGTCATGAACAGTGCAGCCGACAAATACGTCGAGAAGACCGAGTACGTCTCCGTGGACGAGTCGATGGTCAAGTATTTCGGTCCTCACCCGCTCAAGCAGTTCCTCAGGGGAAAACCGACTCGCTTTGGCTTCAAAGTGTGGGTCTTGGCGACCTCAGCTGGGGAACTAATCCTGTGTGAGCCATATGGTGGTTCCAAGACAAAACTGTTCAACTACGGCCTCAGTCAAGGACCTGACGTCGTCTACGGCCTGGTGGAGGATGCCAAGTTGGTGGCTGGCACGAAGGTGGCGTGTGACAACCTCTTCACCAGCCTGGACCTGCTGGATAACATGTCGAAGAAGGGGGTAGGAGTGGTGGGGACGATGCGGCAGAACAGGCTCTGCAAACTGTCCCTCCTGTCCAAGCAGCAGGGCAAGAAGATGAGGAGGGGTCCGAAGGAGGAAGTTTACGTGGACGAGGACCAGGTCGTGGTGGCGTGGAAGGACTCTGCACCGGTGTACGTGGCCTCCAACTTCGCGGACGTCAACCCTATGGGAAAGTGCAACAGGTATTCATCGGTGGAGAAGAGGAAGGTGGAAGTGGACCAGCCCAACACCGTCAGGGTCTACAACACCCACATGGGCGGCGTGGACCTGCTGGACAACATGGTGATGTGCTACGCCATCACCACCCGCAATCGAAAGTGGTACTGGGCGCTGCACAACTGGTTCCTGAACGTGTCTCTTGTCCAGGCCTGGCGTCTGTACCGCAAGGTGGCAGTGGTGATGGACGTCAAGAAGCAGGAGAAGATGCCTCTCCTGGACTTCATCCGGTCATGTGTGGAGATGACGGTGATGCTTCATGGGGAGACCAAGACCAGCCGTATCCACACTCTTCCTGTCCTCTCCACTAGCACCCTGGCCGACGTCAGGAGGGACAACGTCAACCACCTGGTCATGAAGACGTCGGACAGGAAGAACGTCTGCAACCACTGCAAGAAGAGGACCCTGTACAGGTGCCGCAGGTGCAACGTGGGTCTCCATCCCGACTGTTTTGAGACCCACCACCGGTGTTGACCACCAACTCACCAGTCTTCATTCCAGTTGCCACAGTCACTTGATTTTTTGTTGTTGTAAATAAAGTATCCTCTACTTTTTGTGATACTGTATCAAAAAGATGAAAATAAACACTAAACTAAGGATGTTTGTGTTTCATTTCTAGTAACCTTTTACATGTTTCCATGCAATTGGGCAATTTGCAACGGAAAATATCTGAAGATCGATGGCATGTACAAGACAAATGATCGGAACAGTAAAAAGTGTCGATGTTTACATTACCCTAGATTAGGTGTCTTCCTGGATATATGTAAACGAAGTTCAATGCAAGTAAGTATTCAATTCAAGGTAACTACAGATTGCTTAAAATTGACTTCAAAGGAGAATTTCTTCAGTTTTATATCATTTTTCAACGTCTATTGCAATATTTCCCAATTTACACGCATCCATAGGGACAGTGCCCACACGTACTTTAAAGGACGCATCGATTTCACCCTATTCCGATAATAATTTTGAAAAATTTCTTTTCGATTCGTCATCCTGACCCGATAGCCACTATTTGTTCCATATTTCATTAAAAAAATCAAATGGAATCTATGCTCGGGAACTAATGGGTTAATCAACCACACAAGCATGCGGTAGGTCACACACCGGTTCTCCTGCGTCATCCATACAACGTACTTGACATCGCTAATTCGGGGACGAGTAGCTTAGGGGTAAGTTGCTCGTCTCACAATCGAAAGGTTGTGGGTTCGAGTATCACCTGTCGCTACTCTTCGCCCGCGACCAATCGGCGTGAGAGATTGGCGACGCTACATGACTCAACGGTCGATGTGTCGTAAAACCAATAACCAACCAACATCGCTAATTCTTCACCAGAATAGGATGGCAAACACCGCACCCGAGCCGGCCGAATGCCCGCCTGCCCGCCCGTGCGTCAGCCCAGAGGCCCGCCGCTCCGCCCCGCCACGCCGACGCACCTGTTGATGGAGGTGAGCAGGTGCTCCCAGCCCACGCGCAGCGCCTCCATGGTGTACTGGGTGTAGCGGTTCTCGAAGATCATGCTCTCCTGGATCGACTGGTGGACGCGCTCCAGCTCGTCGATGTGCGGCTTGTAGGCGTACACGGCCTGCTCGTAGTTCTTCAGCTTGATAAGCTGGTCCTCGAGCGCGCCGTGTCCGCCCATGCCGAGCGACGCCACGGCCGCCATCTGCTGCTCCACCCACGGCCCCACCTGGCGACAGGGTCACACCGAGGTCACGGCTGAACGTGGCGACCAGATCGCCTGGGTCACACCGGGGTCACCAGGATCGCAGCCACACCAGACGTGTTATCTGGCAAGTCACGACACGCGCCCGTGCGAAAGACTAGGAACGAGACTACACTCCGCATACGCCGCTATCCTACGGATAGCAGCCAACATCCACGCCCCAGACCAGGAACACGACTACACACCTCACGACTATACACAAGTTACAGGCTGACATCACCTTCCAGTGGATACCCTAAAATCCAAGAGCACATACATGATGCCACTCAGCGAGTCCCAATGACCCACAAATAGGCTGGGGCAGTCGGCTTAAACAGCGTACGAGCAGATCCACGTGCGTCTCGATGACAAATTGGAGTTTAGGGGCGCGTCGACATCTAGGGTCATTTTGCGCCCAGCCCACGTGCGTTTCGAATCCCTTGTTTTGTGTGTGTGTGTGTGTGTGTGTGTGTGTGTGTGTGTGTGTGTGTGTGTGTGTGTGTGTGTGTGTGTGTGTGTGTGCGTGCGTGCGTGCGTGCGTGCGTGTGTGCGTGCGTGCGTGCGTGCGTGCGTGCGTGCGTGCGTGCGTGTGTGGGGGGGCGATGGCCAGGAGTTTCACACCCGGCTAGTGTACTGGGATGCCGGTTCGCACCTGGTTAGTGTGTGTTTGGGGGAGGGGTGATGACTGGGATGCCGGTTCACACCTGGTTAGTGTGTGTGTGTGTGGGGGGGGAGGGGGTGACGACTGGGACGCCGGTTCACACCTGGTTAGCCTTCTCGGCGAACTGACGACGCAGGGCCTCGTTGTTCTGCTGCCGACGCAGCTCGGCGTGCAGAGTCTGGTCCCGCTGCGGCACCAGAGACTGACGCACGTCCGACCACTTCTGGGTCAGCACCTGTCGGCCGGGTCGGGTCAAATCCTGTTAGATCTTCACTAATCATTTCTGAGTGATCACGGTGGTCAAGCTTGGACAGGCAAAATATGGTGGATGAATTTAAATGCAGATATCATTAATTGTCGATACAAATGGAAAACATGACAGCATAACAATCCTGTACACCGATGGATACGAAAGAGTGCGTGTAAACTATACGCCTAAAACATCAAGGGCTACACAACTCTTCAGTGGCACGCAAAATAACTTAACGCACACACATACACACTAGAATTAGAGCAACGAGCTTCTTAGCTCCAAACATGAAAATGGTTAGTAACAACATCTATTTTTCCACCATAGAAAATGATGAGTTGCCATTTCCAGGGAGACGGGAAAGGCTCTCTGAGGGGCGACACCTGGCCCAGACTATCGGCGGCGCTCACGTTGGCAGTGAGCGTGGTGTAGAGGTTCTCCAGGCCGCCGGGGATCTGGTACTGGCGCGCCAGCAGCTCCACCTCCTTGACCAGGTTCACCACCGAGTTGTACTCCTTGTCGGCCTCGCCGAGCGTGGCCTTGAACTGCTCGTGCGCCTCGATCAGGCCCTGGATCTCGTCCATTGTGTGCACGATGAACATGTCGACCAGGTCCTCGCGAGCGCCGTCCAGCCAGTTGTTGAACGGCTGCGGAGGTGCGCGGCGCACCGTCAGTCGACCCGCACCCGGCATCTGCCCCGAAAACACGGTCCCGCCGCTGTCCAGTCTCGGAGGACGCCGCTGTCAGGGCCACCACGACACCCGAGCATGGTCCATCGGGTACACCACTACCACATAGTAGTCCCACTGGGTACACCATTACCCCAGAGTAGTCCCATCGGGTACACCACTACCCCGGAGCGCAGTCCCACCGGGTACACCACTACCCCGGAGCGCAGTCCCATCGGGTACACCACTACCCCGGAGCGCAGTCCCACCGGGTACACCACTACCCCGGAGCGCAGTCCCATCGGGTACACCACTGTCACAGAGTAGTCCCACTGGGTACACCACTACCCCAGAGCGTGGTCACATCGGGTACACCACTGCCACAGAGTAGGATCCCACTAGATCAACCATCACTGCACAACGCGGCTTCAGCGAACCATATGATACTAACTCCGTCGCGCGTACCCATCTGACCAGACTTCCACCCGCCTGACCTGGCTTACACCCAGTGTGGCCTACCTCCACCCACGAGACCTGGCCATCTTGACGTGTGACGTGACCTCGTCTGACCTCCCGGAGCGGTCACTAACCGCGGCACGCTTGGCGAACTCGAGGTGCAGCTGGTCGAGCTTCTCCAGCAGCCGCTCGGTTTCGTCCAGCTGGTTGCGCCGCTGCGTGGTGAAGGAGCCCAGCCGGTCCCACTGGTCACAGATGCGCTGACAGCGAGCGTTGATGGTGGCCGCGTCATGGTAGTCGAGCGAGTTCAGCTCCTGCGCGATGGCGGCGATCTGCTCCACACGCTCCTGGTGCGCCGCCAGGTCAGACTCGAACGCCTCGTGCTTCCTTTTCAGCGCCTGCCCGGTCAGACTCGGTCAGGTCAGGTCAGGTCAGACCACACATGTCTCTTCTGATCTCTTTTGGACAAGTCAGGTTAGGCTGAACAGGTGGCACAGAAATAACGCTTACTTCCTCAGTAAACACACCACACATGCACACGCAATCCCGGACAATGATCAATCGTGACGCATATTCCACACCAATTTGACAATGGTCGACCTCCTCAGCCACTCATTGTCAAAATCTGCCGGGCGGGCTTCTGTTCGCATTCGAGCCGGCGACCTTGCCGACCCACCACCACCAACCCGTATATCCAAGCCCAAAAGCCGGTTCCAGGCGAGCGCCATCGCGTCGTGTCTGGGGATTGGCGGGGCGCAGCACACGCGGCGACGTCACCGACCGCGTGGCGCGCGCCCGCCGCGCAGCCCACCTTGAGCTCGTTGAGTTTGCAGTTCCTGAAGTCCTGGCTCTGGAGCATCTCCTCCTTGCCGCGCGTCCACTCCTCGTGGATGTCGGACTTGTGGTTGAACTTCTTGGCCAGGTGGTCTATTCGCTCCAGCCTGCGCAGCGAGAGGAGACGCGTCAGCGCGAGTCTCACGGTCTGCCACCGCCGGCCGTGGTGCGACATGGCTCACCCACCGGCCGCTGTCTGTGTGGAGACCGCCGCCCCAGCCCCGACAGCTCTGCGTGTCGGGGCTGGCGGGGCACGCCGCACCGTCACATCGACCACACCACGGCCGGCCTACGTCACCGGTCACGTGACTCACCGACTCGCTGCACGGCCGCCGACGCCGTGTCACCCCTCTAATTAGCGCCGCACAGGAGTATCCCATCCCATCGCACGCAACCGTGGAGCCCACCTCGAGTGGCATAATCTATATTATTGGCATTGTCTCAACGCAACACCAATTTCCCGAGCCAAAGGATCCAGGATACATGCAATGAGAACAGTTTCTGCATATATAGAGACATGAGGGAGTAAAGGGGAAGCCATGCCCTCAAGGCAAGCATAAAAGTTGGTTCAAATCTGTACAACACATCTTCGGATGACCGCAGCTGATAACCAGCTCACATGCAGTATTCAGCACGCCATGCCAAGTCTCCCCTTTGGAAAAGGTTTAATTCCATAACAATCCGAAGTCGTGCATGGACACTGACCACTATAACAGAGAACGGAAGCTTTGTCCAACACCCAAGGCCGCGCGAGCTCCTGGCACACAGGTCATCGTGACATTAAACCGGACGTCATTGAAGAACGAACAGACTGAGATAAACATAGAATAAAGACATCTAAGCAACGTAATGATACTGAATACAATGCATAATACATTATAAAAACATCACCACAGCATACTATGAACCATTTTCATACCAGAAGGCTCACAATTTGGCGTGCGTTAAGCTCCAGAAGAATGGCTGGACCACTCTGACTCCAGCACCCTGAAGTATCAACAGTGATAATCAACGTTAGATGCTACGTCGGCACGCGCGAACCGTTCTGGAACCGTTGAGCCATGACCGCCAATGATGTTGACCATGTCATATGACTCCCAATACAGGCCATCTCGCGGAACGTGTCAGCGGTAGATCTGATCTGATGGATCTGATCAGTAGATCTGATAGATATGATCTCATCAGAGCTCCATTAACTATCACTTTTATTCTCTTGTTTTGCATGATTGTCAGATAATGAGGCAGAGGGAGTGGAAGGCATCATCGGTGTATGATGAGCTAAAAGAACGAGCTAGTATGCCGGAAGGAAGCGTCAGTGTGCCAATGCCTTCGGTGAAGACACAACGGCGTTGTATCGATTATCTGTACTGTGGAACGCCTTTTGTTCAATGCAATTTTGGTGGATTTTCAGTGCGTAACTTCTCCACTTTTAACAGTCTGTTTTTTGTTTGTTTGTTAATGGAAGCACAAGTGAAGGACGTTCTAACAGATACATCACATAGAAAACAACACAACAGTTGTTAATAAGCGAACTGCCAAAAGTGCGCAGGATGGGAGCGCTGGTGATCTTATGTCAAGGTGAGGATCTGGAGTCGACTAAGGATGTGGATTTGCGGATACCTGTCATGGAGGAAGCGGTTGCTGCGGAGGTCAAACTGCTGCAGCCTGCCGGAGGAGTAGGTGTGGCGTCAGGACCGGCACAGCAGGGAGCAAAGGCTCAGGACCGGCACAGCAGGGAGTAAAGGGTCAGGACCGGCATAGCAGGGAGTAAAGGGTCAGGACCGGCACAGCAGGGAGCAAAGGGTCAGGACCGGCACAGCAGGGAGCAAAAGGTCAGGACCGGCACAGCAGGGAGTAAAGGGTCAGGACCGGCACAGCAGGGAGCAAAAGGTCAGGACCGGCACAGCAGGGAGCAAAAGGTCAGGACCTGCACAGCAGGGAGTAAAGGGTCAGGACCGGCACAGCAGGGAGCAAAGGTCAGGACCTGCACAGCAGGGAGTAAAGGGTCAGGACCGGCACAGCAGGGAGCAAACGGTCAGGACCGGCACAGCAGGGAGTAAAGGGTCAGGACTGGCACAGTAGGGAGCAAAGGGTCAGGACCGGCACAGCAGGGAGCAAACGGTCAGGACCGGCACAGCAGGGAGCGGAGGGTCAGGACCGGCACAGCAGGGAGCAAACGGTCAGGACCGGCACAGCAGGGAGCAGAGGGCCAGTACAGGAACGGCAGGGAGCGGAGGGTCAGTACAGGAACGGTGGGGAGCGGTGGGTCAGTACAGGAACGGTGGGAAGCAGAGGGTCAGTACAGGAACGGTAGGGAGCGGAGGGTCAGTACAGGAACGGGGGGGGGGGGGAGGGTCAGTACAGGAACGGTAGGGAGCGGAGGGTCAGTACAGGAACGGGGGGGGAGCGGAGGGTCAGTACGGCCACGATATGAAGCAGAAGATCGACACAGAGCGCATAAGAGATACAACGATCAGTACACACACAACATGGAGCCCAGATACAGGCAATGGGTGGCACAGAACAGGTGGTTAAGACAAGGGATACATAAACTAATCACAGGTATCACAATGCCAGGACAGAAGCGTGCAAACATCACGGACATTGTCAATGCAGTTGGGCGTTCACAATAGCCAGTCTCCCTAACGGAATTCTGGCACGTCGAAAACCAACAGAAACATGCTGGTGAGAGGACGCAAAACACACCGGGCGGAAGCGGCGGCTGGGTACCCTGCCACCGCGGGGCAGGGGTACGCGCGAGGCTCACTGACCTCATAACCTCAGTCAGCAGCCACTCCTCGAACGTCTTCTCGGAGCCTTCGAGGCGCTTCCACGCGGTGGCCACGTCCTGCGGAAGCGGCGCCCAGTCAGCCATTAACGCCCCGCACAGGCCCCGAGAACAGACCGACAGACAAACTGATCCGACACACGGACTGGTGCGGGACGGGCCACGTCAGACCGACTCAAGGGGCCGACTCCTGACAGCCAACTGGTGTCGGAAGCGAGAATGGCACGTGACTGGCCGACTAGCTGTGAGAGACACTAGTCAACATAACCAGCACGACACTCACTATATATATATATATATATATATATATATATATATATATATATATATATATATATATATATATATATATATATGTGGGTCTGTGTGTGCCAATATACATATACCTATATATATAGGTATAGGTATATTGGCACACACAGACCCATACACCGACACACCGACAGACGATCCCGCAGTGACAGACGACAGACGCTCGCACCGACAGACGACAGCGAGAGACGATCCCGCTCAGAGTACCAGTGGGGGGCGGTGTGCGGTCGCCCTGCCCTACCCAGGGCCGCTCCCGGCCGGCCGTACGCCACGGCGCCGAGTGTCGGCAGCCGCACGACGCGCGCCCTCAGCACACCACGCTCCGGGCGCACCCCGGGAGCACCACAGCCGGCCCACTCACGCTGACAGTCTTGCCCTCGGTGGGCAGGTAGGCGGGCCGGTTGGAGAGGCGCAGTTTGGTCTGCAGCGTGTTGAAGTTGGTCTCCAGCTTGGCCTTCTGCTCGACGCGGGGCGGCTTGTGCTTGCGCCGGTAGTTGCGGTACTCGTCGAGTTTCTTCTGCACGCCGACCAGCGAGTTGTCCGACTGGCGCGACTCCAGCCACGGCAGAGTCCGCCGGATCCACTCCAGCAGCTGGCAACACACAGCGGATCCACTCCAGCAGCTGGCAACACACAGCGGATCCACTCCAGCAGCTGGCAACACACAGCAATCCACTCCAGCAGCTGACAACACATGGCTGATCCACTCCAGCAGCTGACAACACACAGCAGATCCACTCCAGTATTGGTTAAAACTCAGGGTGCTATTCGCATTTTCACATACGAATAGCACCTCTTCAGTAACACAGTAGCGGTAGACAGCACAGAGTGGAATCTCTACAGCAGCTGACAGCACATGTGGGGATGTCATAGCGTTGAGGAATACGAATGTGCACAATGGCTGGAGAAAAGCACTCACCTGCCTCCAACTGAATTGGCGCATAGCCGGTACTTCGCAACCGCGAGAGTGAGAGCGCCACCATGGTCGCTGGCTGCATGTGTGGTGGGAGTTGTAGCGGAAGGTGCAGCAGGCAGTGTGGGATGTGCGTTGGGGAGTGTAGATGGAGGTGTCGTGGGAGGTGTAGCGGAAGTGTAGTTGGAGGTGTGCTAGGGAGTGTAGATGGTGGTACATGGGAGGTGTAGCAAGTTGGTTGGGTATTGGTTGGTTATAGGTTTTACGATACATCGACCGTTGAGTCATGTAGCCAATCTCTCATGTCGATTGGTCCCGGGCAGAGTAGCGACAGGTGAGACTCGAACCCACAACCTTTCGGTTTTGAGACGAGCAACTTACCCTAGGCTACTCGTCCCCTGGTTGCTTATTGGCTTCACGATACATTGACCGTTGAGCTATGTAGCGTCGCCAATCTCTCACACCGATTGGTCGCGGGCGAAGAGTGCGACAAGCGAGACTCGAACCCATAACCTTTCGATTGTGAGACGCGTAACTTACCCCTAGACTACTCGTCCTCGGAGGTGTAGCAGGATATACAATGGGAAGTGCAGTGGGAGGCGTGCTGGAGAGTGTAGCCAAGGGTCAGCTGCGCTACTTACGTCAGTGGCTAGTCGTTCGTACTCCTCCATTAGTCGTTCGTTGTCCTGGTTCACCTTCAGCACCTTGCAGATGCGATTGGACGCTGTCTCAGCCTGTCAGCGACACGATCAGTCAGATGCCCATCCTGTCAGCGACACGATCAGTCACACAGCCAGGCTGACAGCGACACGATCAGTCACACAGCCAGGCTGACAGCGACACGATCAGTCACACAGCCAGGCTGACAGCGACACGATCAGTCAGACAGGCAGGCTGACAGCGACACGATCAGTCAGACAGGCAGGCTGACAGCGACACGATCAGTCACATGCCCGTGCTGTCAGCGACAGTCAGTCAGACATCCAGGCTGACAGTGACACGACCAGTCACACAGCCAGGCTGACAGCGACACGATCAGTCAGATGCCCATTATGTCAGTGGCACATGGTCACAGGTTCAGCCTGCTAGTGGCACATACTTATAGGTTCAGCACATCAGCGGCACATAACCAGAGGTTTAGCCTGTCAGTGGCACATAATCTGAGGCTGGGCCTGTCAGTGGCACACAATCTGAGGCTGGGCCTGTCAGTGGCACACAATCTGAGGCTGGGCCTGTCAGTGGCACATAATCTGAGGCTGGGCCTGTCAGTGGCACATAATCTGAGGCTGGGCCTGTCAGTGGCACATAATCTGAGGCTGGGCCTGTCAGTGGCACACAATCTGAGGCTGGGCCTGTCAGTGGCACATAATCTGAGGCTGGGCCTGTCAGTGGCACATAATCTGAGGCTGGGCCTGTCAGTGGCACATAATCTAGCTGGGCCTGTCAGTGGCACATAATCTGAGGCTGGGCCTGTCAGTGGCACATAATCTCAGGCTGGGCCTGTCAATGGCACATAATCTCAGGCTGGGCCTGTCAATGGCACATAATCTGAGTCTGGGCCTGTCAATGGCACATAATCTGAGGCTGGGCCTGTCAGTGGCACATAATCTGAGGCTGGGCCTGTCAATGGCACATAATCTGAGGCTGGGTCTGTGAGAATCACTCGTCAGAAACTCAGGCAGAAGTTCGGCCTGCCAGTGACACTTGTGAGCAGGATTGGTACGTGTTTGCACGCGCTAGTTTTGGACAGTTTAAACTATGGCTTAAACCGGCTGACCACCGGCGACAAACCTAAGCCACCAGGTGGCTTAAGCCGGCTAAACCCGTTCCATTTTCAAGCTGGACCACTTTTTAGTGAATGTACAAAGCTGAAGTATCTCATTGCCAAAGAAATGCTTCTGCATTTTAGGTATCAATTAACTACCATGCAGAGTTGCTTCGGAAGACACTATAATCCTAATACACGAGCTTTATGCTTATGCTCAACTACTATTTATCGGTATATGACCCATGCAGACATAACATGCATATCATTGCACAGATGTCATGCTAAATGTAAAATACCTGACGTATTGTACCCGGCGAATAGCACTTTTCAACCAACTCTAAATATATTTAAGAGCCTCAAGCCATCGTTAGTCACCGGCATGGTTCAAATTATTATCAGCCGGCATTTTGCCAATGCTGCGTGTCAGCAGAGCTTCAGGCTGGCAGACACGCGGCCAAAGGTTGCGACTGTGACTGTGACTGTGGCTGTGACTGTGGCTGCGACTGCCACTGTGACTGTGACTGTGACTGTGGCTGTGACTGTGGTTGGGGCTGTGGCTGGGACTGCGGCTGTGACTACAACTGTGACTGTGGCTGCGACTGCCACTGTGACTGATGCTGTGCCTGAGGCTGTGGCTGAGGATGTGCCTGAGGCTGTGGCTGAGGATGTGCCTGAGGCTGTGCCTGAGGCTGTGCTTGAGGATGTGCCTGAGGCTGTGGCTGAAGCTGTGGCTGAGGATGTGCCTGAGGCTGTGGCTGAGGCTGTGGCTGAGGCTGTGGCTGAGGATGTGCCTGAGGCTGTGGCTGAGGCTGTGGCTGAGGCTGTGCCTGAGGCTGTGGCTGAGGCTATGGCTGAGGTTGTGCCTGAGGGTGTGGCTGAGGATGTGCCTGAGGCCGTGGCTGAGGCTGAGGATGAGGCTGAGGCTGAGGCTGAGGATGTGGCTGAGGCTGTGGGTGAGGCTGTGGCTGAGGCTGTGGCTGTGGTTGTGGCGTACCGATAATCGTAGCTGGTTCACATAAACGCCGTCTATCTTAAGACACACAAATGGCGCGGATAAGGAAATCGTGACGTCCGCATTCACATGCCATTTGCCTGGAGTGGGGTTGGGGTGGGGTAGGGGAGGGGGGTCGCAACGGCCGACCATGCAGCTGCAGCCCAGGCTCACTCTCCACCTACCCCGACATGAGGCCCAGTCCGCGGAGTGCCCGGCCACACTGCCCCGGTACCCCTCCCCGCATGAGGCCCGGTACATAGAGAGCCCGGCCACACTGCCCCGGTATCCCTCCCCACATGACGCTCAGTCCATGGAGTGGCCGGCCACACTGCCCCGGTACCCCTCCCCACATGACGCTCAGTCCATGGCCGGCCGGCCACACTGCCCCGGTATCCCTCCCCACATGACGCTCAGTCCATGGAGTGGCCGGCCACACTGCCCCGGTACCCCTCCCCACATGAGGCCCAGTCCATGGAGTGGCCGGCCACACTGCCCCGGTACCCCTCCCCACATGAGGCCCAGTCCATGGCCGGCCGGCCACGACCTCTCAACAGTGAACACGGCCGACTCGGCGCCGCGACTCGACACGCGCGCCCTGCGGGCATCCGTCGGGTCAGACGGCCAGGAATGTGGCGCCGAACCGGGAGCTGCCGCCGGCCGGCCTCCAGCCACTGGCTTCGGGCGCCACATTCCGAGCGGTTCAGAGGTGACCCTTCTCAATGCTGCCGGCTGTTGGCGATGGGTGTGCTAACCTTGTCCGACCAGTGACAAGGCAAGGTTAGGTCGCGTCAACTTTCCATGCATTATCCCGCGATAAAAGTATGACACCCATGAGTCCGCGTGCTTCTTCCAGTAAGCTTTCACATTCTTCATTTGAGCTCTCGCATCGCAATAGACTACATTGTGCCGACAACTAGCAAGCTTAGTCTACACGCAATAGAATCATCACATCGCAATAGACTACACTGCTTAGACAACTGGCTTAGCTTTTGATATAATTTGTGGACAGTCAACCAAGACCATCAACATCAGGTGATATTTTGATCCTTCTGTGTCACTTGATTTCGAGCTGACCCAGGTCGGACTACCACCGTTCCAGACTGGACCGGCGCCGTACCGCACCAGACCAGCGCCGTCGTCTCAGCCAGGACCGGACGCCGTTTACCTTCTGAGCGCCGGCGAACCGGTGGTAGTAGGACGACACATACGTCATGACAGCCCTCTCGTCCGGCACCGCCTCTTTGTGAATGTCTGCAACGGGCACGTGCGCCGGCGGCCGGTGTTAGTGGGCGGGCGCACCTCTGCCGCAGGAGAGCCACCGGCAGACACACCATGCTACAAGCCGACTACGGGCTGTCTTCCAGCCTCTCGACACTCCCGTCGGCAGTTAATCGTGACACGAGGGCGATGGTGACAAACAGTGGGAACTCCCCGCGAGGACGGTGAGTCGCACTCATGACGTCACGGCAAGGAAAACACCGCCCACCGGACGGAGTGCAAAACCACGCACGCCACACAACGAACGCAAAAACAGCAGGCAGGGTCAAATATGCAGGCACAGTCGCCCGAGTTTCGAGCCACGTTCTGGGACGGGCTTCACGGGTTGGGCGGATTGGGCAGACGGAAGGGCCGTCTGTTCTGCTGGGGATCGCTGCCGGCCCAGCCGCGGGCCCGCGGGGCTAGCACAACACGGACAGGGTCAACACAGAGCACGCCACAGTCGCCGGTGGCCACACGAGCAGTTAGTGGTGTCAGCCGGCGCCGATAGATGGCATACCTGCTGCGCGCCTTGGAACGCGTGATAGTAGCAGGAGACGTAGGTCATGATGGCGCGTTCGTCAGGTTTGGGCGTGTTGATGAGGTCTGAAGACCGTCCACTCAACGTCAGATGGTGTCAGAATGGCACCCAATGGAGGGGTAAACATGGAAGAGAGACGTAGCAAACAATTTTTCTAAACCGTTCCCTGGCGCACCGAACATTGACAAGGAGGTGATGAAACGAGAACGACCGGATGAGCCGCCACAGGCCCCGCCACACTGTCCGCATATCCACCACGGCTCGCCGTCGGTGCTTAGGACTGAGTGACGGGCGTCACTTCAGACGTCAAATGCTCTGGGAACACTGATAATCACGTCACCGCACGAGGAGCGTGGCAATCACCTTCGGGGTCCAACATCTTGGGGATGTCCAAGTGCTTCTCGGCCACCTCGAAGGCAGTCATCAGGTTCTCCATGGGATTGTCCTGAAACAAGGTGCACCGGTCAGATCACATCGGCCCGTAGAACACATTGCTCGACAAACGTAGCAAATTAGTCAACACCAATACGTTCTGGTATGACATTGGTTCGCAATACTCTCGGAGCAACACTACATGGTCACGGATCTGCGCACCCCGACCGCCAACACTGTCTTCTGTCGCAGATATGCTGACGAACACTGTGTTCACCATGTCACATGAGCACACTAAACATGGTAACAAAGAAGGGTGCACAGCAACAAATGGCTCAGCTACAAGTGGATAACTCCGAAAAGGATCACAAATTGGGTTATCACGATAAAAGCACCGGGTCGCAGATCCAATTACATTAATTTTAATTCTAAGGATTGCACCTGGGATCTGAACCGCGTTGAAATTAGTTGTATTACCCTGCTGATGGGGATGCAAGGCGTGCTGCTCATCACAGGAATTGATGACGATGAGACTGTAAATGAGACTGTAAAGACAGGACGAATCCGGCTCTAAGCCCACCAAACATCTTTACGTCGGATACTTCGACCGGCCTCGGAAGGCACGAACCGCCCCTGCTGAGCCACAACTACTCCGAACCGACCACGGCCGGCCGGCTGGCCTCGGACCTCCGACCGACCTTGGACAGCTTCGAGTAGTCGATGAGGTCGGGCCGGTGGCGATGAATGAGCGCGCAGAACGCCAGCCCGTCCTTGAAGCTGGTGTGGAAGTTCTGCACGTTGACGTTGTTGTAGGGCGCCGTCTTGCGCTGGCACCACAGCAGCAGACCCTCCTTGGCGGTCATCTCCTCGACGGAGATGTCCTGAATGGCGAACCGCAGGATGATGGTCCAGATCATGCCCAACGTCATCTTCAGGTTGCCGTCGACAATCTCTGGGAATAGACAGGCGGACGCGGGGTCACGGCTGAGATCCAGCACAAGCTGTCCAGGAGCGCACGTGGGGTCTCGGCTGAGATCCAGCACAAGCTGCCCATGAGCACACGTGGGGTCACGGCTGAGAGTTGATACAACTGGCCAGAGACGTCTCCTGCCCGAGGCGGTCAAGCAATGTTTAGGTCACCAGACCTAGACCATTACCAATCCACTTCACACACGGCAAACGCATTGCAAAACTGCAGCAACCCTGTTCCACACCCTAAGCACACATTGAAACATTCAAGCAAATGTTTGTTACCAGAAATATTAGACAGAAGGCGGGCAGAAGCCATACACAAACATTGCAATAATAAGAATCGCTTAAATGTAAATGAGATGGCTGACCGAACAACGGCAAAAAAAAATACTGAACAAATGTCTCGATACCATACCATAGCGTCGTATCACCTCTCACTCATCTTCCATTTACGCCGCATCGCACCTTAAGCCAAATAACGACATTTAGGTGACGTTCGAAAGTTTGTTCTATGTGCCACAAACCTGACCCTTGCAATTTCCACTGTTCATCACGCACCAACCTCAGCAATCCCTCGAGATGTTTCCAACACTATACCACAGCCCTCGATAATGTCCTGCCAACACCACACCAATTATCCCCAGCTACCTCCTTCCAACACCACACCCGTCTTGTTCGATTTTTTGTCGACACTCCAGCACCGTACCAGCCCTCCTCGGTAACACTCCTCCAGCACGACACCGGCCATCCTCAGTAGCACTCCTTCAGCACCACACCGGCCATCCTCAGTAATACTCCTCCAGCACCACACCAGCCATCCTCAGTAGCACTCCTCTAGCACCACACCAGCCATCCTCAGTAATACTCCTCCAGCACCACACCAGCCATCCTCAGTAATACTCCTCCAGCACCACACCAGCCATCCTCAGTAATACTCCTCCAGCACCACACCGGCCATCCTCGGTAGCACTCCTTCAGCACCACACCGGCCATCCTCAGTAATACTCCTCCAGCACCACACCAGCCATCCTCAGTAGCACTCCTCTAGCACCACACCAGCCATCCTCGGTAACACTCCTCCAGCACCACACCGCCCATCCTCAGTAATACTCCTCCAGCACCACACCAGTCATCCTCAGTAATACTCCTCCAGCACCACACCAGTCATCCTCAGTAATACTCCTCCAGCACCACACCAGCCCTCCTCGGTAACACTCCTCTAGCACCACACCAGCCATCCTCGGTAACACTCCTCCAGCACCACACCGCCCATCCTCAGTAATACTCCTCCAGCACCACACCAGTCATCCTCAGTAATACTCCTCCAGCACCACACCAGTCATCCTCAGTAGCACTCCTCCATCACCACACCAGCCATCCTCAGTAACACTCCTCCAGCACCACACCAGCCTCCTCGGTAATACTCCTCCAGCACCACACCGGCCATCCTCAGTAATACTCCTCCAGCACCACACCGGCCCTCCTCGGTAGCACTCCTCCAGCACCACACCGGCCATCCTCAGTAATACTCTTCCAGCACCACACCAGCCATCCTCAGTAACACTCCTCCAGCACCACACCAGCCTCCTCGGTAATACTCCTTCAGCACCACAACACGGAAATAGATAATCACATCCCAACACTCCACCAACTATCCTCAGTAACACTCTTCACCTCTGCAGTCGTTGCGCACCTAAACTACAGCAACACCCCTCCAGCACCGCACTGCACTCCTTCCAACAACGCGCCAGCCACCCTCAACACCTCTCCAGCACCATTCCAACTATGCCCAGCGGCCTACTCCCGACAAATCGCCACGACGCTAAGACGTCGCCTCCCGACACCGAACGCTTGCCCTGCACATGCAAGCTCCATTCCTGGCAGTGCTGAACACCTGAGCCACGGCTGTCGGCCGAGACGACAGTGGCGCACTGCGCACGAGCTGGAGCCGGCCGTGCCGGTTTTGACATACCGTGTCACACCACGTACCGCAGCAACAATGGCCAGCGCCGGCGCACAAAAACCCACACGGCAATGCGCATAATTGTGCCGCGTTTTTCCTCACCTCTTATCATACATAATTCACCCGCCAGATGCTTCAGAGATACAGCGCCCGAGTCAGAGGTGTGCAGAGATCGTCGACCCGTGCCGGTAGCGTAACCGGGATTTTACTAAAAGGCCCGACCATAAAACACGTGGCGAAACAGGAGAAGATTCCGGCGCGTACAGCGCAACGGAAAATTTAGAGATCTTGGTGGTGAAAATCTGAAAACTTCTCGTCTAATCTAGTATATTTTAGGATGTGAAGGGGTGATGACGCCTGACCCCCTGGCAGCGACTCTGGTCCGTGCTAATCTCCCTGTCGCGTCAGCTTCACAACACACTGGCCGGGTAAAAGTAGCGTGACGTGACACCTTAAGTGGCGACATGGGCCGGGGCCGCTGTGGGCGAGGTCGGCTACACAGGAGGGGGAGGGTGTTGTCGCAGCAGGTCGTGACTGCCACTGCGGCCTGTGTCAACACCGACTGCCGCTCTGTGTCGACACAGCCAGCCGCGTCCGCCCTATGACGGCGGCCGGTAATTGCACACTGTTGAGTGCTGGGTCGACGCCATCGACACGCACCCTGCTGGCTATTTGACCTGCCGGGCGCTTCGGCTGTTCTGGTCATATTGTGCACGGGGCGCCGTCGGGGCACAGGCCAGCCGGCTCGTCCGACACGCCGACCAGACCTGCCTGTACCGAGACCCCCCAGAGCAGGCCCCGAGCCGCTGTTCAGATCAGCGGGGCCAGCGAAAGTGGTCGTCGGTCGGAGGAAAAAGGCGCTCCACAGCTGGGACTGCCGCTTTTTGCGGCGGCCGCCGCGCCCTAGTGGACGGGTCGAGTCGGCGGGTCATGGTCGGCGGCCAGCTGGCCGACACGTCACCGCCGGCCGACGTGCCCGCGGCTCGTGCACGGTCACGCGGTGGGGACACAGAGGGTCACGCGTCAGGGCCACAGCGGGTCACGCGTCGGGGCCACAGCGGGTCACGCGTCGGGGCCACAGAGGGTCACGCGGTGGGCCACAGAGGGTCACGAGTCGGGGCCACAGCGGGTCACGCGGTGGGCCACAGAGGGTCACGAGTCGGGGCCACAGCGGGTCACGCGTCGGGGCCACAGCGGGTCACGCGGTGGGCCACAGAGGGTCACGCGGTGGGCCACAGAGGGTCACGCGGTGGGCCACAGAGGGTCACGAGTCGGGGCCACAGCGGGTCACGCGGTGGGCCACAGAGGGTCACGAGTCGGGGCCACAGCGGGTCACGCGTCGGGGCCACAGCGGGTCACGCGGTGGGCCACAGCGGGTCACGCGGTGGGCCACAGCGGGTCACGCGGTGGGCCACAGAGGGTCACGCGTCGGGGCCACAGCGGGTCACGCGTCGGGCCACAGCGGGTCACGCGTCGGGGCCACAGAGGGTCACGCGTCAGGGCCACAGCGGGTCACGCGTCGGGGCCGGGTCCGGGGCCGTGCCGGTCAAGGTCAGACTGCAGCCTGTCGCGCCATTGTGTCGCCACCGACACTGTTCACACGTCCGCCCCTGTGTCAACAGCACGCCGTACGCGCCGGCTGGACGACAGCGGCGACGGGCCGACTGCAGGACGTCCGGCAGGCGTGTGGACTCGGTCGGGGCGACGGGGCGCGGAACGTTTACCGCCAGGTCAGAGCAAACGAGACGGGGGCCAACACTGGCGCCGGCCGGCCGCGGTGCGGGTGTGACGATGACGCGTCCATGGCGTCACCACCCCGGCCCGTCTGAGCCGAGCCTGAGCCAGCACACTGCCGGCGCGCGCCGTGTGGCCGGTGACGTAGTGCCGCAGTCGGCCGGCCGGCGGCCACCGAAATAGCCCGCCGGTCGGCCGACGGTTTTAGCCGCCGTCGGATTCCGTGCGGCTGCCGTCCAGCCAGCCGGCGGGCCAGCCGGCAATGGCCGTTCTCGCCGCCGGCCAGCGACAACAGGTGGGCCGCCGGTATCAGCTGACCGGGCGAGCGCGCCGGCCGACGACCCGCCCCCCGGACGCGGCTCCCACGGCGAGCGGGCGGATTGGCGCCCGACGGGACCGGCCCGGCCCGGCCCGGCTCCGGGTCAGGTCGCCGCTGCAGAATTTCCGACGGATGTGGTGCGCAGCCGGCATCGCAGAACGCCGCCCCGGCGGTAGGTGAACCGAAGCAGTTGACCGCGGTGCAGAGTGAGCCGCATATCAGACGACCCAGTGGTTCGGGCCTGTCCGGCTTTCTCACGTCACAGCCCAGCGCGCACCGTCGTCAGTGTCTCCGGGTATTGGAAGAGCAGCCGAGCGGTCATCCGGATCACCATATCAACCACACGAATACAGATTCCATTACAATTGGATAAACTAATTTGGTGAATCATTCTAAATGTTTCCCTATTTCGAGCTTGCGAATGTCAACATAAACAGGGACAAAATATAAGACTTCGGGTTTTTGAGCATCAAAGCCATTTAACCCCGAATAAAAATGCATCGTCTTCCCGCCGTAAGAAACCATGCAACATCCATTTTTAGAAGATCGACAAAAGCTAGTATGCCTATGCAAAACTTAGCATAGTAGGCATACTAACTTGTGTGTTTATTGGTTTGATTGTAAGACATTGCATGAGTAATCTGCCCTACAGTTTGAAAGCCGAGCTTTAAATAGTGTCGTGTGTTGTTAATATCTAACACCTAGACGGAAGAAGCGTAGTCTGGAGAACGAAGCACCTGTCACCACGTGACCACAGAGCCACACCTTCTGTCCATCGTCCATAGTCTTGTCTGTTGGTCTGTCTTCGACACCGTCAGCAGCAGATGAGCTAACTTGTCTTGGACACGGCCAAGAAGTCCGCATGCCGGCGAGTCCGTGCGCCCTGCCGGTGGGTCTGCGAGTGCGGACTGTGGATCTGTGGTCTGCCTGTCAGGGGATCCATGGATCCGGCCGCCAGATGCTGTGAGTCTGCCTGTCAGCGGGTATGTCGGGGCAGCCGGGGATGACTGACACCGCGCCATCTGGTGGAGTCGGACAGAGGTGCACCGGTCCGGCCGCCGACCCACCTGGGCCGCCGACCCACCTGGGCCGCCGACCCACCGGTCTGGCCGCCGACTGTGACCTGTGGTGGTGTCAGGTCGGGCCCCGGAGTCTGTCCCGGAGTCTGTCCCAGAGTCTGTCCCGAAGTCTGTCCCAGAGTCTGTCCCGGAGTCTGTCCCGGAGTCTGTACCGGAGTATGTGCTGGAGTCTGTCCCGGAGTCTGTCCCGGAGTCTGTCTCGGAGTCTGTCCCGGGGTCTGTCTCGGAGTCTGTCTCGCGGAGTCTGTCTCGGAGTCTGTCCAGGAGTCTGTCCCGGTGTCTGTCCCGGTGTCTGTCCCGGAGTCTGTCCTGGGGTCTGTCCCGGAGTCTGTCGGAGTCTGTCTCGGAGTCTGTCCAGGAGTCTGTCCTGGGGTCTGTCCCGGGTCGTCCCGGAGTCTGTCCCGGAGTCTGTCCCGGAGTCTGTCCCGAGTCTGTCCCGAGTCTGTCTCGGAGTCTGTCCCGGAGTCTGTCCCGGAGTCAGTTCTGGTTGGTTGGTTATTGGAGTTAGTTCCACCACGGACCGACGGCCGTCGACTCCACCCGCCACAGGTCAGGCCGTGTTCGTGCCCTTCAGCAGCATCTCACAGAGACGGCCGCGCGCGACAGATGTGACGTCACGGGCGACAATGCTGCCTGGGGGGGCACTGCAGCCGTCCTGCTGCACCGCCGGACAATAGCAGGGTAGTATGCTGTGTGCGGACCAAAGGTCGCCGTCTGCCACTCACGTAGGTACAAGCCGAACGCAGCGTCAACAGAGCACTTTCTGGATGGCGGGAAATCACCCAATCCAATATCGCTCAGAAAACTGAGGTAACTCACATCCAACCATGGCATAGGAGCTTCTTGGGTGTACAATGCCGGGCCGACGACGTGGTGGAACTGGGCAATGGGAAGCACGAGCAGAAACTGGTGTGTCAGACACAACCAGTCATGTCCACCAACGTGCTGCCGCAGCACAACGGCCGTCGGCAGTGTGATGACAGAGTCGACAGCTGCCCCTGACAGTGGGGATGACAGAGTCGACAGCTGCCCCTGACAGTGGGGATGACAGAGTCGACAGATGCCCTTGACAGTGGGGATGACAGTCGACAGCTGCCCCTGACAGTGGGGATGACAGAGTCGACAGCTGCCCCTGACAGTGGGGATGACAGAGTCGACAGCTGCCCCCTGACAGTGGGGGATGACAGAGTCGACAGCTGCCTCTGACAGTGGGGATGACAGAGTCGACAGATTCCCCTGACAGTGGGGATGACAGAGTCGACAGATGCCCTTGACAGTGGGGATGACAGTCGACAGATTCCCCTGACAGTGGGGATGACAGAGTCGACAGCCGCCCCTGACAGTGGGGATGACAGTCGACAGCTGCCCCTGACAGTGGGGATGACAGAGTCGACAGCCGCCCCTGACAGTGGGGATGACAGTCGACAGCCGCCCCTGACAGTGGGGATGACAGAGTCGACAGCCGCCCCTGACAGTGGGATGACAGTCGACAGCCGCCCCTACAGTGGGATGACAGTCGACAGCTGCCCCTGACAGTGGGGATGACAGTCGACAGCCGCTGCCTGCAGTGGAGCAGCTTGTTTACAGATGCTGTTTGGACAAAATAGTGTGCAGGAGGGCTGCAGGGCCCCGCCAAGCAAACATGCTGCTGTAGGCTGGTGGTGGTCACCGGCCATCCCCCGGTCACAGACACCGGCCGTACCCCGGTCAGTCACCGGCCGTCCCCCGGTCCTGGTCAGACACCGGCCGTCCCCAGGCTAGACAAATGTGTTGAGAGGAGCTGTGCTGAGAGCACCACCTGCCGGCGGCTTATCTGGCCAGCCAGCTGTGGACCTGCATTCTCTAAGCCTGCTGCCGATCCCACTCAGCCGCCGGTTCAACCCGAGCACACCTGAGCGAGGCCACCGAGCCGCGGTGT